>PVKE010000722.1:0-126662 GCA_004027555.1 Craseonycteris thonglongyai | reverse complement strand
TTCTTGTAGGGCTCTTTCATTTCTCTTGATTTTCCTTTCCCTTTCTTCTTCCCTCTGTGACATTTCCATGTTTGTATCTTCAATTTCACTCATCCTTTCCTCTAGCTGGTCAGCTCTGTTTCCTATGCTGGTCAGTTCTTTTTTCAGCTCTCCCATGATGCCTTTCATTTCAAGGAGTTCCTTTTGGTTCTGCTCTAGCGTCTCAATTTTGTTGGTAAAGTACTCATTTTGCTCAGCAAATTTCTTGTTGAGGTCATTGAACTGTGTCTGGGTACTTTGCCAGCATTGAGTGAGCTCTCTGAGTGTCTTGATTAATGCAGCCCTGAATTCTGTTTCACTTAGATTTGATTCCAAGTGTGCAAGGTCCTTTACTAAAGACTGCCCCTGATCTTCTGGAGGGGCTTTGGATTCTGAGGTGTGCATTGTGTTTGATGTGGTTCTGTTTGCTTTACGCATGAGTCTGTTTTCCCTCTGGGGGTTTGACTATCAGATGGGCTTCTCTTTATTTTTTCTTTTGGGCTCAACTGTAGGAGAAGGAGATTTTGGGAGAGGGTTGGGGGAAGCAGACCGCTTCTGTGTCTTGGGGCACTTCGGGTTGCTGTCTTAGCTGTTAGGTAGCAGGGTACCGTATTTTCCGGCGTATAAGACGACCCCCTAATTTTACAGTTAAAACATAGGTTTAGGCCTATATTCGCTGTATAAGACTACAGCCTTGGAAGTGGGGGGTAGTCTTATACAGCGAATATAGGCCTAAACCTATGTTTTAACTGTAAAATTAGGGGGTCGTCTTATACGCTGGAAAATACGGTAGTAAAGGTGTGGCCAGGGGTGGGGCATGTGAGTAGGAGCTAGGGCAGGCCTGAGACACAATAGCAGATTCCTCTTTCAGCAGGGGGGCTGGTGTTTCTGTGTGGGCGGGGCGAAGGAGCTCAGGTCTTTCTCTCCTCTGCCTGGCTGCCCCTCCTTCAGTCGTATCTGTAAGCCTCTCCTGGAGGGCAGCACTTGGATGGGCTGGGGCTTGGCAGAAGCCCCTGTCAGCCACGCAGTCCCGCGCACAGGCAATGACACCGCGGAGACCCAGCTGGCTGCCCAATTGCGGGTGCGGTCCACAACGCCCCAGAGGCCCGGTGGGCGGGACGCCAAAAGCCCAGCTGCGCGCTCGCGAGCAGGCAGCAGCGCTGCAGCAGCCCGGTGGGCAGGGCGCTGAAAGCCGGTCCCGCAAGCAGGCAGCAGCGCCTCGGCGGCCCAGTGGGCAGGGCACCGAAAGCTCGGGTGTGTGCATGCAGCGATGCGCAGTGGCCCAGTGGGTGGGGCGCCAAAAGCCCAGCCGTGCAAGAAGCGGGGCCGCAGCGTCCTGGTGAGTGGGGCACCAAAAGCCCAATTGCGCTCTGGCAAGCAGGCAGCGGTGCCGCAGCGGCCTGGTGAGCAGGGCACCAAAAGCCCAACTGCGCGCTGGCAAGTAAGCAGTGGTGTCATGGAGGCCCGGTGGGCGGGGCGCCGAAAGCCCTGCGCGCACAGGACGTAGCTCGGCGGCAGCCGCTCTACGCTCCCGGCTCTGTTGAGACCGCCGGATTCACTCCAAGCACGTCCAATGCAGCTGTGCCCACTCAAGCCCCAGCCCTCACTCCAAGAGCCCTGTCCTCAGAAGGCGCTCCTTCACAGTCAATCTCCTCCGTAAATCAGGGGTGCTGAGCTGCTGTGGGCCGGCTCACCGCTCTCATCCCGCCCGCCGGGAAGTGCAGCCGCCCTGCTCCACAGTCCCTGTTCCACTCTAGGCTCCGTGATCTGATTAGGGTACTGCGTGCTGTCCCCTGAGTTTGAATGTCAAATTGTCCACAGTCTTGTGGGGTTTCCACGCTCCCCAGGTCTCGGCTTCCAGCCCGCCCTCAATCCAGCTCCACTTTGACTGTAGTCCCCCAATCCCCCTTTGTTTTTGCCAGCCTTGGGCCGCGCTCCGAGTCTCTGTCCCCGAACCGCTGCTTCCCTTTTCCTCTCCCGCTCTCCCCTTTTTTTCTCTAACCTTTGTGTGTGGTTCTGCGTTATGTGGTTCTCTTAGTTGAGGTTTCTTCTCAGGGTTTCCCCTGTGGATTCCCCTCTGTTCACAAGGCCCTTCCCAGGCAGTTATCGGCGTTCTCCTCTCATGCCGCCATCTTGGATCCAATTCCCAATATTATGAATCAGTTTTCACTTCATACTAACACTTTGTACCAGATTTGACAGAATTCAAAATCTGTTCATGATAAAAACTTGCAAACTAGGAATAGAAGGTAGCTTTCTTAACCTGGTGAAAGGTATCCACTGAAATAACCCAGCATCAGAAACACTGTACTTTTCCCCCTTAGATGAGACCAAGTCAAGGATGTGCACTATTACTTACTGTTCATCTAGCATTGTACTGAAGGTCCTAGCTATGCAAATTTCAAGGAAAATAAAGCACACACAGATTAGAAAGAAGAAGTAAACTGTCTTAAATGATAGATGGCATGATTCTGTATATAGAAAATCCTTAAGAAAGAGAAAAGGGAAGCCGGGATGGCTCAGTGGGTTAGGCGCTCACTTTGCAGCCCTGGGGACCGAGGATTGAGTCCCGGTCCCAGACCGTGCGGACCCATATGCTGAACTGGGGAGTGCCCCCAGTTCAGTTCTCACCCGGGTGAGACCCAGGCCCCGTTTCTGTCCTGTGCAGCCCCACGCCCACCTGTGGAATGAAACTATGTGGAAAAACCAATGATGTGCAACTATGGAGACTGTTCTGGGCCCTCCCTCTTCTCTCTGTCTCTGTATCTCTCTCTCTCTCAAAAACAATAAAAATTAAAAAAAAAAATCTAGAATAAATAGGTGATTTTAACAAGTACCTAGGATACAAAATCATTATACAAAAATCCATATACTCCCAATGATGATTTGGAAATTGAAATTTTAAAAACTATTTATAGTACTTAGGGATAAATTTAATAAAACAGTTTTAAGATCTATACATTGAAATCTATAAATATTGCTAAACTTAAATACCTAAATTAATGGGGAGGTACAGTGTGTTAATGAATCAGAAGACTTAGGTTGTTAAAATACAAGTTTTCTCCAGTCAGCACATGAAAAGATGTTCAAAATCATTAGTCATCAGGGAAATTCAGATGAAATATCACTGCAAACCCACTAGAACAGGCAAAATTAAAGACAATGACAGTACCCACATTGGCGAGAAGCAACTAGAGCTCTTATACAGCACTAGTGGGTTGCAAAATGATGCAGACACTTCAGGAAACAGCTTGGCAGTTTCTTATAAAGTTAAATATATATGTACCTTATGATCCAGCAATCCTACTCTTAGAAATGAAAGCACATGTCCACACAATGATCTGTATATAAATGCTCATTGCAGTTTTATTCATAATCGTCCCAAACTGGAAATAGCCTAGAGGTCTAATGAATAGATGACATAAAACTTGGCATATCCATATCATGGAATGCTACTCAGCAGTTAGCAAGAAATGCACTCTTAAGATGTTCAGCAACATGTATGAATTTGAAAAGTGTTATGCTAAGGGAAAGAAGCCAAATAGAAAAGAATGCTGGCGGTGTGACGTTTATTTGGCATTTTAGAACAGACAGAACCACAGGGACAGAAATCCTATCAGTGATTGCCAGAAGCTAAGGCTGGGGCCAGGCGGCAGAGAGGGCACCGAGAACTTCTGGGAGTCATAGAAATGTTCTGAATCTCAATTGTGGCAACCGTTACATGACTCTATGTTGTTGTCAAAACACATCTAACTGCACACTTAAATGGTGCATTTAATTGTAAATCTGCTAAACAAAAAATGAGGTTAGAGTATTGAGAAGAGCCTGTACCAGCAATCCCTTCTTGGCCTGCGTGCTCTGCATGTAGTGGCACTTACACTGTCACCCTGCCTCTTGCTCCCCAAGTTCTACTCTGGCCCAGTCCAGCCTGAGGTTTCTGAAGCTGGAGGAACTTATCTATAACCAGCCCTCCTAAAGTTATCCAAGCTATTTTTAGTCGTTGTTATTTGAGAACAGCCACTTTGGGCCTGAAGGTGAAGGAACAATCTGATAGTAGAGACTCCCATCTCCCTGTCAGGCAGTTTTGCTGGGAAGTGTATAGCCCATAGTAGTCTAATCTGTTTGGTGCTCTTTGGGCTTCTCCGCATTGGCCAGGTTAAAAATTACTCAGTGTCACCATGTCACAGAGATGATCTTGGTTGTATTCACTGAAGTGGAATAATGGAGAGGAGCTACCCCAGTTATAGGCCTGTGGAATGCCTACTTTGGGCCAGTTAGTTCAGTTGGAGAGAGCATATTACTAATGAGGTCCAAGTGAGGCATATATGACCCATTTAAATTATAAGAATAAAACTCACAGCCACAGACTTTACCTGTAATCTGGTCTGTAAGCTCTTACCTGGGCTAGTGGCCACAGGAAGGGTCAGCTGAGCAAGTAGAAGGCAGACAGTGCAGCACCTCCCACCTGAGTGACTGATTACTCAGAAAGGCATTCGATGCAGGGCTTGTGTTATGTACAAAGAAGTTTCATATTTTCTTTTACAAAAAAGAAAGTTCACACCCTCATGCCCTCAAATAAACTTTAGATGGATTTTAATAATTAAGTATTTTTTAAAAAGAATAGAAGAGCTAGCAGAATATTGAAAGAAATTTTATCAGAGTTAGAATAAGTGAAAACTTTCTCAAATTTAAAGTAACAGATGATATTAAAAAGGGGGAAAAAATTCCCCTGATGATAATTTAAAACTCATGTACACTGAAAAATAAAAGGAAAAGGGCAGATGGGGAATTATTTTCATAAATACAGCAAAGGCTTAATTAATGACATTTGATGAGTTCTTTTAGGATGAGAATAAGAGTATCAATATAGGGGAAGCCAGGATGGCTCAATGGGTTAAGCACTCACTTTGCAGCCCTGGGGACTGAGGATCGATTCCCAGTCCCAGCCGGTGCAGACCCATATGCTGAACTGGGGAGTGCCCCCAGTTAGGTTCTCACTGGGTAAGACCCCAGCCCAGTTCCTGCCCTGTGCAGCCCCGCGCCCACCTGTGGAATGAAACTATGTGGAAAAACCAATGATGTGCAACTATGGAACCTTTTCTGGGCCCTCCCCCTTCTCTCTGTATCTCTCTCTTTCTCTGTCAAAAACAATAAAAAATCTTAAAAAAAAAAAAGAGTATCAATATATAAATGGGTTAGGATATAAATCTCATTCACATTCTGAATAAAGAAATACAGATATTCATACATGGGAAAATTTTGACTTTAAGTAATAAGAGAAATGCAAATTATAGTAAAGTACCATTTACTCCCTGGATTAGTAAAGCATTTTTAAAACTGCTAACAAATCATGTGGAGAGCATTGTATGTTGAGAACCAACATTATGCTGTGGATCAGAAACCATGAATTAAAATTGTTTATGTTGTACCCTTTATTCAGTTACGGAAAGTCTTTTGTTAATTTATCTCTAAGAACTAATTACAGAGGTGGGGGAAAAAACTGCATGCACAGTTTTTCATTGTAGTGTTACCTATTTTAGTGAAATCATAAATATAAAGTGTTTAACTATGAAGAAATTGTTAAGTTACGATGATGTTCTCAGTCAGCCTTTGAAAATGATAATTATGAAAACTGAAACACCATAAGAATAAAAGTTAAGATATAATGTTAAATGAGAAAAGCAGAGTGTAAAATTAGATGTACCTTAATTAGTTATTGAAAATGTCGATCTGACAGAGGGAGGGAACCTCTAGAGTAAGGTGACCAGATTTTAACATTGGTAAAGTGGGACACCATTGACCGGGGGGGAGGGGGTTCTTGATTAAAAATTAGGTGTATCTCCCGCCATTCCCTAGCTTGTCGTGCATTCTTTCCAAAAATTGGGACTTTTTTAAAACGCCGTAGGACGCGGGACAAATTGTTAAAAAGCGGGACATGTGGTCACCTTACTCTAGAGGTAATGGATAGGTTTAGGGCAGTGTATTTGGTGATGGTATATATTCACTGGTGAAATACTTACTTTCAAACTCATCAAGATGCACACATTAAATATGTGTAACTGTTTATGTGTCAATCGTACCTCAGTTTGATTTTTTGCCTTATGTTCCCTTCCAGTGTCTTAATCATGTTCTAAAAATTACTCTGATCATGTATACCTCTTATTGAAGATTTGGAAATTATTAATACTTTGTCAGAAACATTTATAGATTATAAAAATTAACAGTCATATAATACTATTTTTATAATATTGTATCACAAGTTGGAGATATGATAGTGGTAAGACAGATATTGATTGTCCCTGCTATTTTGAAACTTATAGTTTAAGTGGTATGTTTATAAAATGGATCTTAAAAATGAACACTAAGGGGAAGCTGGGATGGCTCAGCGGGTTGAGCGCTCGCTTTGAAGCCCCAGGGACCAAGGATCAAATCCCGCCCCCGGCCCATGCGGACCCATATGCTGAACTGGGGTGTGCCCCCAGTTCAGTTCTTGCTGGGGCCTATGCGGGGGGGGGGGGGGGCTCCCAGCCCAGTTCCTGCCCTGTACAGCCCTGTGCCCACCTATGGAGTGAAACTATATAGAAAACTAATGTCAACTGTGGAGACTGCTCTGGGCCCTCCCCCTTCTCTCTGTCTCTGTCTCTGTTTCTCTGTCAAAAATCAATAAAATAAATCTTTTAAAAAAAAAATGAACACTAATCTATTAAAGGGCAAAAAATACATGTATTCAGACCATTTGAAAATGCAAATATACTGGGTTTCATTTTTATGTAGTCAGGTTTTTTTAACCTTAACTGTAATTAAAGTGTATATAATTTCACACTCTGCTTTTCTCAGTGAACATTGTTGTGCTCTCTATGTTACATGGTCTAAATCAGGGGTCTCCAAACTACGGCCCACGGGCCGGATGCAGCCTGCGAGGCCCCCTCATCCGGCCCATGGAGACCTTTTTATCTACAGGAAAAAATTACGGAAATTTATGTGTATCCTGCCAACATCAGCCGCTTACTTTTTCTACTTCTGTTTACAGTCAATGAGATGATATAACTGCTGTTTGATAATTAATGCTGCCCTTGGGCTGAAAAGTTTGGAGACCCCTGGTCTAAATAGTCCTCCACAAATACAGCTATTTCCTTAAATTGATTACATGCAGTACATTCCATTGTAAACAAATAAACCTTTCCTGTATGTTTGTTTTTATACTTCTGTTCCTTTTCTAACAGCCAGCAACCCCAACACGCACAATAGCAGCAACCCCCATTCAGACACTTCCACAGAGCCAGTCAACACCAAAGCGAATTGATACCCCCAGCTTGGAGGAGCCCAGTGACCTTGAGGAGCTTGAGCAGTTTGCCAAGACCTTCAAACAAAGACGAATCAAACTTGGATTCACTCAGGTAGGGTGAACCCACCTTTCACTTAGATGGCCCTCCTTGGCTGCATCCAAGTACAGTATTTGCTTTTTATGTCCAAAGGACAATATATTTCTTGGCCTGGTTGTTTTTAGTTGTAGACTATTAACTATTCTTCTTAGCCATTTCCTGCATTTAGAAGTTTAGACTCTTGTAAATGTTTGGTTATAACTTATAACTTAATGTTAGGTTAAAACCTTTAAGATTTCTCTCAGAACACAGGCCTCTGCAATTATATCATTAGTGGCAGTGCTGGCGGCTGCAGTTCTGACCCGCGGATTACAGTCCTAACCATACCCCTAAAGTTTGTCACATGAAAAAAATTATTAAATTCTGATCATCGTATACATTTCTCTTGCATTAGAATTAGAGAAGAAAACCATTTTATATTTTATTTTCACATTGAAAACCAGTCAGATTTGCTTCAGCCTCAAAGAGCATGTTGATGTAAAATTAGATGAATGCAGTAGCAAGCTGGATTATGTTAGGGGATGATATAATTGCACTGAATGTTTTGTTATTTAAAGAACACCTGGTTCTAGGCCTTAATGCTATATATCTAGGATTGAGAGAGTTAAGATTACAAGGTCTTTTATAGTAGCTAAAAGGGGAAAAGTTTGAACAACTTGTTTCAAATAGTTTTTTGGGAGAATAGAGAACACATGTGTGTGTGCACACACAATAAGCCCCAACTGAAACTAATCAAATAAGAATCTGTTGAAGATGAAAAATCCAAATTAATCAAAAGCCAAATAAAAAAATTTTTTTTTTTTTAAAGATTTATTTATTGTTTTTGACAGAGAGAGAGAGAGATACAGTCAGAGACAGAGAGAAGGGGGAGGGCCCGGAACAGTCTCCATAGGTGCACATCATTGGTTTTTCCACATAGTTTCATTCCACAGGTGGGCAGGGCTGCACAGGGCAGGAACTGGGCCGGGGTCTTGCCCCGGTGAGAACTGAACTGGGGGCACTCCCCAGTTCAGCATATGGGTCTTCATGGGCCGGGGCCGGGATTCGATCCTTGGTCCCCGGGGCTGCAAAGTGAGCGCCTAACCCACTGAGCCATCCCGGCTTCCCCCCAAAATTTTTAATGTTACCTAATGGAGGGTTTTTAAGGTGGAATAAGTTTAATGGTTTAGACAGACATCTAGGTATAAAGCATTTTTGTTCAAAGCAGTGCCTTAATTACTCTTTGATTAACCTGTCGCAAATAATACTTCTAAAGCAGGAAAACAATTAAACTGAGTGATATTTATATAAAATAAAATATGGTCATTAGGTGAAAAAAATTTACTGAAGTTAGATTAGATTGGGTGTTTTCATGGAATTAGGAAGTGAAATACCTGATGGTTTTTTTCCAGAGAATATTATTACTATTTGTAATTTAAGCCATCTCTTAAATCCTATCCAAATTACTTTTTGTTGAAAGTTCTATATGTACCAAAAATTAGGGGTCCTGGGTGTTTTTAAGAACAGACTTTTATTCCTTATTTTTGTTTGGTAGTTTATTTTTGCTTAAAAAAACTATTATATATTAGGAACTTAAAATGGATTTTTCAAATACCGTAGATATAATTTTGGAGAGAATGCATTTATATTTTTGTGAGGAGTTTCAGTTGTAAAGAACCAAATTACAATTTGGAAAGGTTTTAGTTCTTTTGAAACACCTCAACAATGTGGCTTGTTCTTAAAAAGAATGCTAAAGTTGTAACTAGATTGATAGATGCACCTAATTAAATAAGTGTGGGGTTGGCACAATTAACAGTGAGTGCTTCAGCTTTAAGCTATTAGCACAGCACACTCTTAGGTTCCCTAGAGACTGAGCAATATGCCAAGGATAGCAAGGCTTTTAAAATGTTTTTTACCCAAACAGTGGTTTATTCTTTGTGCCATTTGACCCAATATATTGCCAGTGTTGTTTTTCTCTTTCTCTCTCTTTTTTATATATACAGAGGGTGCCAAAATAAATAAATAAATAAAAATGTATGCACATTTTAAGAAACAAAAAAACTATTAAAATTGTAATATTCAATATATACTAATAACAGAAGATAAATACAAGTCACGTTTGACTTCTGCAAAGACAAAAGGTGCTCAAAGTGGTTACCATCAGTGTCTAGACACTTCTGATTACAGCGAACTACTGCTTGAGCAACGCTGACTGAAGTGTCCACTTGTATCACTGAGCATGCCATTTCAGATTACTGTGCGTCTCATACTTATCACGAATGCGTGCGGTTGTTAGGTGTGTCGAAAGTTCTGCTGCATCCTCATGCCTCCATTGTTGTTGTACTTCCACAGTGTTCTTGAATTTCAAATACCACTTTGAAATGGACTTGCGCTTCTCACACAACCATTTCCTTTGTCCTGTCTATCGCATGGTGACACAAGCATTCTTTGGATTAATGCCATCTTTTGAGCGAACGTCATACTATACATTGCTACTGTAATTCAGTCTAAATTGGAAAAGTGATACATAGATAACATCTCTTAAAATGTGTATACTTTTATTTCAGCACCCCTAGTATAAAGGAGCATCCATGTGGTCTGGTGTTCTGCTTTATGATTTTATCCTATTTGGCACGACTGTTTCTTATTTTTCATAATGACTTTGACATAGAAGCGGCAACATTTCACAAACGTTAACTGTGTAGATTCAAGTACATATTACTGGTGCAGGATGGGGGGAAAAATCAACCTTTGTTTTTAAGTCATATATCTCAGTTGGAGTTATTCAGAGGTTGACTTGTGTCTAATTTATATACATGTACACATACTCAACATTCAGGTTATTGAAACAAAAAAAAATTCTTATTCTGAGTAAATACATGTTATTAGATGTTTTAAATAGTAGTTACTTTTTAACTACATAATTGGTTATTAAAGGATTGCTGTAGATGTCATTACATTAATTACATAATTAGAAGGCCATAGCATAATATTTTCTCATATATGGAGCATTCAGTATTTCCTAATCCCAATCTTCGTTCCTTTTTCCTCTTTGCTTTTTAACAGACTATCAAAGGGATATAATACATTTTAGATTATGTATAAGTCAAGTGCTAAGGGAGAACCCAAAGTGGTTGTGAGTTACAAAAGCACTAAACCCCACATATATCAAATTAATGAAAATTAACTGAGGACCTGTTGCTTTTTATTCCATTAGATAGTTGAAGTGTGAACTAAAATTGTATTATAAATCTCAAGTGAATTTGTCATTTATTGCCATAGTTTTAGTTAGTTGATGGCATAGCCATCAATTTAAGGCATTGTTTATTGTTCTTATTTTATTAATCTTATTATGTGGTTTGTTTGTTTTTTTAAGATTTATTTTTATAGTTTTTGACAGAGAGAGAGAGAGAGAAAGGGAGAAAGAGAGAGAGAGAGAGATACAGAGACAGAGAGAAGGGGGAGGGCCCAGAGGAGTCTTCATAGTTGCACATCATTGGTTTTTCCACATAGTTTCACTCCACAGGTGGGCGCGGGGCTGCACAGGGCAGGAACTTGGCCGGGGTCTCGCCCCGATGAGAACTGAACTGGGGCCCTCCCCAGTTCAGCATATGGGTCCACACAGGCCAGGACCGGGATTCGATCCTAGGTCCCCGGGGCTGCAAAGTGAGAGCTTAACCCACTGAGCCATCCCGGCTTCCCCAGTTATTATGTGATTTTTGAATAGGTATTTTAGTTTTTGCTTACATATCAATATTGTACTTTTCATAGACTGATAGTACAGAAGTTTGTGGAAAAATTTTTTAGTAACTTATGTTACTTAGATGACATTTGTTACTATCTAACTGTGCAGCAAGTCTTACATTCAAAGAATTGCAAGGTTCTAGAAAGCAGTAATCAAAACAGAGTGACCAAGATATGAATATATGTGACACATTAAGCCTAGTGTAGTGTCTGACATAGAATAGAGTAGGCACTTAGTGAATATTTGATTATTGAATAAATGTATGGAGATACAGGCATAGATAAACTGCATATATATATACATTTGTATATGGATATAATCAATAACATTGATGCCCTGCTTACACTAACCTGGTTCTTTTCGTTTTACTGTAATTGGAAGGAAATCAATAAGCAGTTCACATCTGTCCTTGAGATAGTATGTTCAGAGCTGTCTATGGAACTTCCTGTGATAACGAGAGTGTCTGTATTCGTGCTGCCCACTGCAATAGCCACTGTGCGTGTGTGACTACTGAGCACTTGAAAGGTGGCAATGGTGCTGAGGAACTGAATTTTTAATTTATTTGATTTGAATTAATTGAAATTTAAATAGCCACGTGTGGCTGGTGACTATCCTATGGGAAGGCGAAGAATAAAGATCAGTTGAAGGTCAGGTAGTCTCAATGCCTCATTTCATTTTACGGCTCCAGTATTTCTCTTGTGTTAAATTTTTTATCAAATGTTACTTACCAGTAGGAGACTAGAGTTTAAAAACCAATGTCCTTTCATTTCTCCCACTACCATCTAATGCGGTACTAATAAACAATATAGTATCCAAAAGACAGATTGTGAAGGCTCAAAGGATTCGGACTATCGCTATTCAAATAAGTTTGCCACGGTAGCTTGTCTGTCCTCTGTATAATAAGCTATGTAGTACTTTGGACCTGAAATGTTGTCTTTCTGCCATGTCACTAAACTAATGGAAATGATAAGCTGAATCATTTAAACTCTGAGCTTCTGTTACCTATATATAAAATAACTACTAAGATGTGGCTTTTCCCAGGTTTAACAAGAGAGATTCAGCTGAAAGAAAGGCACTATATACATTCAAAGGTTAGAGAATTCTAGAGAAAGACATCTTTTGTAATATATTCAGGGGATCATTGTTCTATTGCTGTCAGGTTAGCAAGTTTCCAGTGGCCATGAAGGTTTGACTAAATGGGTCAAACCTCTCTACTGTGAATTTCTATCTCTGTAATGGTTACAATAAAAGTAGTCTTTTAGAATAGCTGTTTTTTTAAACCAACTTTGAACCCAAACAAGGGGTGGAAAATAGATTTTTTTTAATGCTTCCAGAAATACTTTATGGGGGGGGTGGTGCCCAAAACTGGGAATCATTTCAAAATTTTAAAGTGATTTATGGGATGTTAGGTTAGTTCAGAAATACCTGGGGTTATCTAGACAGTTACATCTGTTAACCCTGTAGATGATACAAGTAAACTGATTTTTAAAAGTTACTTAAATCATTTTGGTTACATCAGTTCAGGGGCTTATTAGAATATCGGCACTGTCTTTTGAGACTTAGTAGAAATATTTAATATCTTGATTTTTATGTAAGGTACCAAAAAGAGATTCAGAATGGAGAGAATATGGGACAGTTTTGAATGTTGTTATAATTGAGGCCTAACTAACCAGAGTTCTTTCTCACTGGAATATTGTGCTCAACTTGGCGATGGATGTTTTTGTGGAACCCTGTAAGTGGGATGAATATTGACTGTCTAGCACAGTTATTGGAGGGGCACTGTAGCGTGAAGACTGTAAACATCAGTCGGATGAATCTCTCTCATCCTTTTACCTGTCCTATTCTGTATTACCATGCAGGGTGATGTTGGGCTCGCTATGGGTAAACTGTATGGAAATGACTTCAGCCAAACTACCATCTCTCGCTTTGAAGCCTTGAACCTCAGCTTTAAGAACATGTGCAAGTTAAAGCCACTTTTGGAGAAGTGGCTGAATGATGCAGGTGGGTGAATATTGCAAGAAATGTCCTCATTGTCCATAGGGATCTTTGAGGGGGGTTGTTGCATAAATTGGGGTTTATATTTTTTACTGTAGTACTGGTACTACAGAACGTTGAAGCTCCCTAGCCTTGAGAGGATGCACATAAATTGTATCTACATACCTCAGAAAGATAATTCATTTAAATAGTAATTATAATGCATACAATCAGCTATAATTTTTAGTCTTGAAATATTTCTTGTATTTGAGCCAGGGTTAGGGACAGTTGAAGGAAGTGGATAAGAAAGCCTGTGTATTTAGATAAAGTTGAAAAAGAAGTTTATTAGTTTTTCCTCAATGAGTTATCATAAATTTTTTCTTAATAATATTTCTGATTTTGTTTCTAAAAATGACGAAATACTTCATACATATGAAGGTTAGTGGCTAGTTTTATTAAGTAGGTACAAAAGTAATAGCAGTTTTGGACCATAAATTTTCATTCGTTATAACTAGGCTCAAACACATCTTTATTAATCAATATAGAAACCATTACAATCAACACATTTTTGCCAATGAGAAATAAGTTTGTATATTTCTGTAGCATAAAAATCCGTGCTTTGGGATTCCACAAATTCTTGGGAAGCATTTTCTGCACCCTGCTGGTTGTGGAAGTGTTTTCCATGCAAAACGTTGTCAGGATGCTTGAAGAAGTGGTTGTTGGTTGGCAAGAGGTCAGGTGAATATGGTGGATGAGGCAAAGCTTTGTAGCCTAGTCCATTCAACTTTTGAAATGTTGGTTGTGTGATGTGCTATTGGGCGTTGTCGTGGAGAAGAATTGGGCCCTTTCTGTTGACCAATACCAGCTGCAGGCATTGCAGTTTTCAGTGCATCTCATTGATTTGTTGAGGATGCTTCTCAGATGAAATGATTTTGCTGGGATTCAGAAAGTTGTAGCGGATCAGACTGGTGGCAGCAGACGACCAAACAGTGACCATGACTTGTTTTTGGTGCAAGTTTGGCTTTGGGAAGTGCTTTGGAGCTTCTTCTCAGTCCAACCACTGAGCTGGTTGTTGCCAGTTGTTGTATAGAATCCACTTTCTATTGCACATCACAATCTGATTGAGAAATAGTTCATTGTTGTGTAGAATTAAAAGGAAATGACACTTCAAAATGACAATTTTTTGGATTTTTGGTCAACTCACAAGGCACCCACTTAACACGTTCGTTGCCGCGTCACCCATATCTGGCTGACGGGTATGCTTCCGTGGGGGCCCCGTCACCCAAATATGGGCGACGCTCTTCTTGTTCAAGTAAATTTTCAGTTGGATTTTTAAAAGGAATTTAATGGAATAAGCACTGAAATATAAATATAGGATATACTCTTCTTCTAAAACTCACTACTTCGTTATCACTACTCTCCTCACTTTCAATTATACGTTTACGGCGTCCAATGAACATTTTGAGGATAAAGTCACTGACGTGTGTCTCAAAAAAAGTATGCTTCTCGACTAAATGAAGGATCTGGGATAACTGCAGTGAGATCCCAGGCAGTCTTCTAGCCGAAAAGCTTATCACTCTCCCCATTTCTGAACTAAATACTTTGTAATGAATCAAAGGTTTGATAACGTTACTCGGGTTACATCCCTGCTATTTCCTGCTTATCACTCTGTTTACGTTCTGGTGCTCCGGCAGTCGGACTTGGGCCCAGCGAGAAACTCAGCCGAATCACCCTGGGCGACGAACGTGTTAATGGATCTTTTTCACCTTTCCAATTTGCTTCAAATGCCAAATGACCATAGAACGGTTGGCATTGAGTTCTTGGACAACTTCTCGTGTGGTTGTAAGAGGATCAGCTTCGATGATTGCTCACCATTGGTCGTCGTCAACTTCCCCTGGCCAACCACTACACTCAACTTCCCCTGGCCAACCACTACACTCCTTATCTTCAAGGTTGTCATCTCCTTTGCAAAACTTCTTGAACCACCACTGCACTGGACGTTTGTTAGTTCCTGGGCCAAATGCATTGTTGACATTACGAGTTGTCTCCACTGCCTTATGACCCATTTTTGAACTCAAATAAGATAATTGCTTAAATTTGCTTTATGCCTAACATCATTTCCATAGTCTAAAATACATAAAATAAACAGTAAGTAATAAGTCATTAGCAAAAAACTAAAGCAAGAAATGCATATTAAAATGATGTATAACATACACATTTAAGAATATATTCCAATATCAAACAGCAAATTTCAACAATGTAAGAACTGTAGTTGCATTTGCACCAACCTAATAACTTAAAGTGTTACGTGCTGAAGTTTGTTTCCTTCAGGAAAATTTGGATATTGACTCACAGCATCATAGACAGTGAAAGTGTAAGGAATTATGGTGAAGCCCTAGATTATGGTTCTCATTTTAGATGTGAACAAAACCAGGTCTTTGGCGAAGACAGACTGCCCCACCCCCGGACAGTCTGATTCCATAGCTCTGGGGGAGGCCTTACCACTTGTAACCTTACTGAGCTCCATAGGTAAGAACCACTGCTTTGCTCCTTCCAGTCCATTCACATAGAGTGGGAAGAAGCTCAGAAGAGCCTATGTGATGCCTAGGGCCGTCAAACTGTATAATGACAGAGACTTGTTTAAACCTCAAAGAATTTAGAAGTGTTTCATTGTTTGTGTGTGTGTGTGTTTTTGTTTTGTTTTGATTTGGTTTTCTTTGGAAGAGGGGGCCCTAGATTATACCAATAAAATGAGAGGTCATTTGCAAAATAAATATTAAATGTTCAGTAATTTCCAAGAAGATTTCTACCTTTTATCCTTAGAGCTAATAAGTAAATAAGCAAACAGAACCAAAACTTAAGAACAGAACTCAGAAGAGATAGAGCTGGACATAAGGGTAGAAACAGTACACTTCTGCTTTCTCAGAAGCAGAAATCAAAGAATAACAGTGACATTATAGCCAGTCTGCCACTCTGACACAAAGAACACCAGTAAGAGCAATAGAAAGACCCACAGTGATGAGCAGTATTTTTTTTTGTTGTTGTTAAATGTATTGGGGTGACATTAATTGATAACAATTACATTGTTTCCAGGTGTACAATTCTACATTACATTGTCTATACATCGTATTATGTGCTCACCACCCAGAATCAGCTCACTTTCCATCACCGTGTGTTTGATTCCCCCTCCCTACTTTCCCCAAGCCATCTCTCCCACCCACCTCCCCCCTTACCCTCAGGTAACCACTAAACTATTGACTGTGTCCATGAGTCTTGTTTCTTTGTTCCTTTCAGTTTTATATTCCACCTATAAGTGAGGCCATATGTTTCTCGATTCTTTCATTCTGACTTATTTCACTTAATAAGATGTTTTCAAGGTCTGTCCATGGTGAACAGTATTTTAATGTAGGTAATGAAAACCTGTTCATGCTTGCCTATAGCTCAAAATATTTTGGTCACTTTTACTATTGTTAATATATTACGTGCATGACTTGTGGTCAGCTACTTTGATTTCTCTTTTCTTCTTTCTTACAGAGAACCTCTCATCTGATTCGGCTGTCTCCAGCCCAAGTGCCCTGAATTCTCCAGGGCTGGTAACTGAGGGCTTGAACCGTAGGAGGAAGAAACGCACCAGCATAGAGACCAACATCCGTGTGGCCTTAGAGAAGAGTTTCTTGGAGGTCAGTGAGGTTTTTCCTTTTCATGTGCTCATACATGGGACTGTTTGTGTGCTACTAACAGCCTCAGCCCTTATGAATGCTTAGAACATAGTGTAGAAAATAAGACAACATAGGAAACAGAACTAGAGTGCCTCAGGGTTCAGAAGCCAAGCTCACATCTGTGTGATGAGCCCTCAGTGTGACAGAGGTGGCAGCTGCCAGTGGGTATATAGGACTTCCACATATGGGGGCAGAAGTGAGGGGTGGGGGTGGGGATGGAGGAGAAGAATTGTGAGATGTATTGGGGCAAACAGCAGTGGTTTAGTTTGGCTAAGTTCTAGTGTCTGTGTGCTTACAATGGTAGTTTGGACCCAGAACACTAAGGTCTCTGAATGTCAGGCTATATATTGGCTTGTTTGTTTGTACCAGGAATATCACAGTCAAAGGTTCCTACACAAGATTTTTACTTACGTAGTTCAGAAAAGGCTTGAGCACAGTGGAAGAAGCACTGAATCAGGAATCTGTCAGCTCTGTCACTAATGAACTGAATTTCTTAAGCTAAAATCCCTTTATCAATGAAATGCCTCCTTTCCTGCCCCACAGGCTTATTGTCTTCCTCACATGGTCCAAGTGAGATCATATGCATGAAGCTCTTAAATTCCTACTAATATATAAGGTTGTATTAATTGTTCATTTTATTCAAGATTAATAGCCCTTAAAGTGGAAAAATATATTCAAGAAACTTATTCTGTTAATATGAATAAACTTAATATACATATATTCGTTAATATGTCATTTTATAGCAGTTCTTTGTTAAAGGTGGGCTAACATGGTCACTTACATCCAACTTCATTCTTGTCCCTCACCGTTTGTTTGTTTATACAATGACATGGTTATGCCAATACTTCAAAAACGTGGACTTTTTTACCCCTTTAGAATCAAAAGCCTACCTCGGAAGAGATCACCATGATTGCTGATCAGCTCAGTATGGAAAAGGAAGTGATCCGTGTTTGGTTTTGTAACCGTCGCCAGAAGGAGAAAAGAATCAACCCGCCCAGCAGTGGTGGGACCAGCAGTTCACCCATCAAAGCAATTTTCCCCAGCCCAACCTCACTGGTAAGGATGAAAAATACGGATGCAAATCCAAGGGCTAATTTTATAATTTTGCAAATGACCTATTAAGTTGGTTTATTTCATAGTAGAATTGATTGCGTATATAGTCATGTTGAATAAATGGCATATAAATTTATATTTTAAATGTAACCAAAGTAATTAAATCTCACATTGTTAACTCAAGAACTGATTGATCTTAAAGTGAACAATTTAAATTCTTTGCCATTTCATTGTATTCCCATGGTTCTCATCTCTGGTGTAGTTGATTAGGTTACTCTGTAACCATGGGAGTACACTTGCTATTGATTGCAGTTACTGAAAAAAAACAATCTGCCATGGCTTTTTATTCATGTTGGGTCCTAAAGCTCAATTTTAAACTTACACGTACATGACTAAGTAACAGTAAATTCCCAGATAACCTTTTCTCTGAACTTGTAGTAAAATGATCATCTCAGATCTTCACTGTCAAACATGTGGGCCCTTCATTTATAACTCACTGTCTGCATTAGAATCCTATTCCTAGACTGAATGGACATGGAGTGCTTTGGTCTTTAGGGTGATTATAAGTGTGACTCCACATTTCCAACCAGGATCCCAAACATGGGAATATTGTTGTGTTTGCATTTCTGATCTTTTCTTGTTAATTTGTTATTTTATTTGAATATTGTTCTGTACGGGCAGACTTTACAAATTAAAGTCAGCAATAAGAGTGCATACTAGTTTAAGTGAAGGCTGTGGTTGCTAAATGGTGGGAAAGTTCATGAGATGGTAGTTATCAAAAAGGTAGTTCTATGGAGGTGACTATTTTTGCATTTTGGAATTACTTATACAAACAAGATGGGATTTTTTACAAAACTATAGAAACAATTTATTTCAAAGAGAAACTGTCGGTTTTTTTAAAATAATTTGCTTCACATTTTTTCCCTTACGTTATTTCATTGAAAACAAAAATAAGACAATCTTACCCCCACAGAGATGAAAGTAAAACAATACAAGAAACCAAGATTTGCCGATCCTGTTGAATAGTTTTCTCGTGTAGGTTGATAATTAGTATGATATTTCTTACTGACTTAAGAGTACATCTGACTCAATGTTATTGCGATTTAGAGATTTTTTAATTATTTATTTTAAAGTCTGGGCAAAGCCATGTTTCATATTAGTGAAAAACCATCTTCTGATAGCAGTCTTTCAATATATGCCAATTTTTTTAATTCCAACATCCAATAGTAATTATAAAATCTTTTTCTCCTAGGCCCTTTACTTTTATTGTATTTTTATTCCATTTAAATTTACTCAAATTTAGTTTTTCATGTAAGTCTACAACTTGGAGTTAAATTTTTTAATTTTGATTTTTAAGTACTTTTGCATATTTTCATTTCTGACCTCTAGGTGGCAACCACACCAAGCCTTGTGACGAGCAGTGCAGCAACTACCCTCACAGTCAACCCAGTCCTCCCCCTGACCAGTGCTGCGGTAACCAGCCTCTCTGTTACAGGTGAGACAGACAGGCTGTGCGGCTGGTAGGCCGATGGGAGGCCCGTGGACGGTCTCTGTGAGAGATCTGCCATTGAATTGTGAATGAAAGCTCTAAAGAGGTATTGCTTTTTTAAAAGTTACATGTGAAAACCTGAACTCCAGAAAAATCAGTCATAATTAGTTTTGCCAGAAATAATACTTTCACGTAAAGATTTTCTTATCTTTTTTGTTTTTTCTCACCTTATTCTATTGTCTTAATTACTCCCAGAGTTACCTGTTTTTTTAAGTAACTCCTCTTCTTAAAAACCTTGAATAGATCGAATCCCGGCCCCGGCCCATGCGGAACCATATGCTGAACTGGGAGCTCCCCCAGTTCAGTTCTCTCTCTGTATCTCTCTCTCTCTCTCTCTCTCTCTCTCTCTCTCTCTCTCTCTCAAAAAACAATAAATAAATAAATATTAAAAAAAAAACAACCTTGAATAGCTACAGCTTTTTGCATTCAGGAAAACATCCAAATTCATCTTCAATTCATCTATTATTTCCAGTCTAAGCCTTGTCTTCCTCTAGTCTTTCACCATCTCATCCTCAGAACACAGTGGGGCCCCACCATACCCCCGCCTCGGATACTGGCCAGGTCAGCCTTCCTGTCTTCCTGGTAGTGATGGAACTGCTCTGGCATAGATATCCATTCTTCTTGGAAATATTCCTGAGCTTCCCCAGGAAAGTCTTCATTTCCACCTCCCTGAATTATAAGTGATTATATTTTTACACTCTGTTTTTGCCAGCAGATTTTGCACTTCTCAAAACATCTAAATATTCAATTTGAAATCTCTGTGCCTAGCTTAGCACTTGACCACTCACTATAAAATGAATGAATAGTTTAGCATTGTTGTCAGAAATTTTTTAGTGAAACATGATACATAAGGCATTCTGAAAGTATTTGCCACATTGATTATGTATGTGCTAGTAAGTCATTGGATGGATTTATGATATTTCACAGTCAAGCCTAAGTTCAACCTAGAGCTGAGGAATTTAATTTCAAGACACCTTTTTGGCTGTGTGACCTAACCATGATGTAAAAAAAAAAGTGGGTAAATATTTTTTATATAGTTATTAAATTAAAGGGCAAACTTTTCCTTTCATCCATCTGTATCAGTGTGGACTTAGACATTTCTTTTTCTTATTCTTTTTTTTTTTTAACAGGTTAGAATCCTATCACTTCTTATTTTAATGTTCAAATTGTCCCAGATTTGGCCAGTGGGAATTCCTTCAAGCTGGCTCCTATGCCTTTTAACATGTTCCTGTCATTCTTTGAGTATTTTCTTACTTTTGGGCATAAGATAGTCAGGCTTACATTAATGTTGCTCAGCCCCAGACCTGGAAGCAGCCATTTCCCACGGCTGCCCAGTTCCTTTTAGTGAGTAAAGGTACTTTGAAACCCAGGTCCAGGCATTAGAAATGCTCATCGACAACTGTGTTATTGCTTCTAGGGCAGCTCATCAAAAACCAGTGTACATACACATATGTACATGAGCATGTGTGGAAGATACACACATATGTATGTTCACATATATACATCTATATATGCCTATGTACATTTTTCTTTAGCTGTCTACTTTTATTAAAATCCATGAGTTTATACTATCTCCAATTCTAATCCAACACCCTGTGTTCATTCTTTTCTAAGCTTTGATTCTAAATGGTTGTTTTTGTGGTTAATTTCCATAGAAACACTAAACTGGGTTCATAAAAAAGGACCCATTTAGAGGTTGTGGTAGATTGGTCAGTTGATTCTAGCGTGTGGCTGAATAACACCGCCATTCCTCCATAGACATTTGCAGGAGCTCCCTTTCTCATCCTGTCTTCATTTCAGGCACTACAGACACCACCTCCAACAACACTGCAACCGTGATTTCTACAGCGCCTCCGGCCTCCTCAGCGGTCACGTCTCCCTCTCTGAGTCCCTCCCCTTCTGCCTCAGCCTCCACCTCCGAGGCGTCGAGTGCCAGTGAGACCAGCACAACACAGACCACCTCCACTCCTCTGCCCTCTCCTCTTGGGACCAGCCAGGTTATGGTGACAGCATCAGGGTTGCAAACAGCAGCAGCTGCCGCCCTCCAGGGAGCTGCTCAGTTGCCAGCAAATGCCAGTCTTGCTGCCATGGCCGCTGCCGCAGGACTAAACCCAGGCCTAATGGCTCCCTCACAGTTTGCAGCTGGGTAAGGGGCTTTCTCATCTTCTTCATCCCTGAAGACCCACTAGGAGGTCACGCCTGGGGTTACTTATAGGGGAGACTTTCCATTACCATCTTAAATGCAAAAAAAAAAACCAAACAAAACTCTTTAAAGCCTTAATCTCTTTGAAATCAGTTGCTTTATAGTAACTCAAGGACCTTGATAATAGTGGACTTATGCGTCTTAACACCCCTGGTAGGGCAGTAGTGATACCTGTTTCCAGGTGACAACACTGAGCACCAGGCACTGATCATACCTGAGTGCTGGGGCCAGAGAGAGAACCCAGAACTCCTGACACTTATTATTATGCTTTCCCCATTAAACCTCAGCTTTCTAATCCTCAAACATAAATATGAGATATACAGGAAGATTCCCAATTTATATTATTGAGCATGTAAGAATTGCTTTGTAAATATATTCCTTTCTCTGGCTTTTTTTTTTTTTTTTAAGAGAATGAAATAATTCAAAGAAGAGTCCATATGACTGTGCAAGTTTGAATTCTGTATAGCTCACAGTCTTGCTTTGTACAGTGAACTTTACGGAAAGTGGTAACTCAGAAGCACTAGTCAAAGCACATAAGAGGATAAGAACAGTAGCTGTTTCCATATACTTTCCCAGTTGTGGGTATGTTGTCAAATCAATAGGCATATGTACGAGGTAATAACATGACGCTCTTTTGGACTTGCAGAGGTGCCTTACTCAGTCTCAATCCAGGGACCCTGGGCGGTGCTCTCAGCCCAGCTCTGATGAGTAACAGTACACTGGCAACTATTCAAGGTCAGTAGAAGTGTTTTCCTTAGTTACCTCTGTTTTCTTTTCTTTTTCTTCAGTGGAGAAAGTCTGCTTTGCCAGAGGTGAAGATGATGGGGAGAGGGAGTTGAATTAATAATGCTGCCTAACTTGAGAACCAAGAAAATGTCCTTGTGAAAAAACGTTTTTGAAAAGTAAAGCTATTAGTTTGTGAGTTAGAATAGGAAATATACTTGGTTGGTGTACTGGAAGAAACCAGGACTTTTATGCTGATATTTATCTTACGTGAATAAACTTGGCAGAATTTCTCCCAATAAGTTTATCCAAATAGTCATTGAAGACCCACCCCTAGGCATACTTGACCAAGTAAAATTCCCCAGTCCCCATCTCTACCTCAAGAGAGCCACAGATGAGAAGTATTAATAACATCAGAGCACATCACACAGATTTCAAGAGTACTTTTAATTCTTGTTAGGCCTGCCCTTTGTGTATCCCATCCTTGTAGAGCACATACTCTCTTGGATTATAATGTCTTTTCCAAGCCCAGTTGGGTCTCTTCTGGTCTTAACACGCTACTCAGTCTCAGGTGAGTCTGAAGCCACATGTCCCAGGTACAGAAGGCTGTGCCTTCCAGGCTTTGTGTCTGAGGTGCTGTTACATAATGCCAGGGGACAATTTGAGGGACACCCCTATATTAATCAGAACGTTTTTTCTTAAAATAGTCTGTTTTTAAGTGACAGTTCTTGGGGCCAAAAATAATCTGTTTGCCAACTTCAGTTAAGATTCATGTTTCGTAAGTGGTATTTCTACAGAATGCTATAGACAGTAGTAGTTACAGACAAATCCAAGACATGACCTAGATTACCTTAAATTATTTGACTTTCACATTGACTAAATCATATGTGAAATGGATAGTTAAATCTATAAAGTGTTTTTTAGCCAAGGATTTCTTTTTGGAATAAGATGTGTGACAAATTACTTTTCTCTTGCAGTAGGGTGTGTCTCTGGGCTGTAGTAATGCTCCAAAGGCAAAATGCTTTCCCCCGGGCACAACTCAGTGTAGAGCAGGAGCTCTGGGCAGACCTAGAACGGCTACAATCTGAAGCCTAGAATCTCAAAATTGCAAGGTGCACCAAGTCCCACCCTGTGCCCTCCTTGTATATTGTATCCAAAGCCAGGGACGTTCTCTTCAGGTCCTCTAGCCTCCTTTATATATTACTCATATGTAAGAAATTGACCAAATTTTAAAAGTCATTAGAGAAACCCTCAAATCTACGTATAGGAGGGGTTATAAGGGTGAGGAGATGTTGGCGGTTGTCAGGTAACAGAAAAATGTAATAAATGAGAGTGCCCAATTATTTTAAATAAAATTTTGGTAATACCTTCAGTAGAGAAGCCACAGTATCATAGAAAAACTGTCATCACGCATTAAAGCAGCTCCTAACCTCAGATAAGCCACCTAGGGCCACCTACATCACCACACCTCTGTTCTCCTACAATAAACTTGTCACTGTCCTTTGTATTATACAAGTCATGAAAATCAAATATTTTGCCTCAGAAAGTGAAAAATTAATCACACCTTATACTCTTATTTGGTAACATAATTTATTTTAGAGCTAAAGCCTTTTGAAAGGTAGTTTTTTCACCTTTGTATCATACTATAAAGTGTTCAAATTTTTAATAATGCCAGTTGCTTTGATAAAAAGTAACTATATTTTTTAATGCTTTAGTCACTGTAGTAGTTTATCTTTTGAATGGAGATGGTTTAAAATTAGCAATCTTTACTAAAAACAAAATTACTGAATTTAAATACTTCAAGGTAAATGAAATTTGAGATTTTAGGTAGAAATTAGACAGTTTTTAACTCTCCCCTCTCACCTGTCCTGCTCAAGCTCATGAGTTAGATTTTTCAGTGGTTTAGGCTCTTTCAAAATTATAAATAAACTTCCGTTGGTGAAAATATAATACGGTGATTCAGGGGACAAAATGAGCTGAGGGCTGCACTTTTTCCATCTGGGTTGTAGGGAAATTCAGTACATTAGATGTGTTTTGGGGCCTCTTCAGGATGATAACGTTCTCCTTTCTGCCTGTCTTGGGGTGGGTTTTGTCTGTAGCTCTTGCTTCTGGCGGCTCTCTTCCAATAACGTCACTGGATGCAACTGGGAACCTGGTATTTGCCAATGCAGGAGGAGCCCCCAACATCGTGACTGCCCCTCTCTTCCTGAACCCTCAGAATCTCTCTCTGCTCACCAGCAACCCCGTCAGCTTGGTGTCTGCTGCCGCAGGGAGCTCCGGGCCTGTGGCCAGCCTTCACTCCACCTCCACTTCTGCGGAGTCCATGCAAAACTCTCTCTTCACGGTGGCCTCTGCTGGCGGGGCTGCTTCCACCACCACCACGGCCTCCAAGGCCCAGTGAGCAGGGCTGGCCTGGCTGCCCCAGCCTCTCCCACGCGCAGTGTGACTGGGCTGCCAGCCACACAGAGACTGAAGACACGACTGGCTTCCTCTTGCTGCGGTGTGAGGGCAAAAGGAGAGAAGGAAAGGAGAGAACACATGCCATGAGAAAGGATGAGACGGGACAACGTTTGCCTAATTTTATAATAAAACACTCTTTTCAGGATTGCTTCATGGATTGGAGAACTTTCTAACCAAAAATTAAAAAAAAAAAAAAAAAAGAAACAAAAAATCAAAAACAAAATAATAAGTGGAAGGACTACTTATCATTTCCAGCAGTCGTGATGACAAGTTAAGGTGGGTTATCAATTCTAATATAGGAAGGAGAGTTCTTGTTTGTCTCATTTCATTTTTTTTCTTTAAAAAAGTCGTTTTTATGGGTCTGTTGTACAGGCCCTTAAGTCATAACAAGGTGTTTATAATCATATCAATTGTGTTGGGGGTTCCTTTCTTAACTGGTACAATTTAGGCAGGCCCATATTACTGTATCTCTATTATTATTGTTGCTGTTGTTATTGTTTTTAGAGAGAGAATTTGGACATGTTTATCTCTTGCTCCTGGATCCTATTTCAGTGAGCTCCCACACTGTGGGGCAGGGGGAGGGAGGGTTTGGGGTCAGGGGGAAACTTTCATTCTTAACTGCGGGAATGTTCTTGCTGGTTTCCTTATCCTTGATGACTCTTACAGAGGTGCTAGAAAATTATTTTCTTTTGCCACTTATGCAAGAGGCTCGGTGCAGAAGCTGAAAGCAGTGTGTGCACACAGCCCCACTCCACACACACTGCCTTCATTGGGTACCTTCGGAGCACTTCTGTGTAGGAAGGAGCCCCTACTGAACTGTAGCTCTCCCCCTGAATCACTGAATGACCCTGAGGCCTGGGGCCTGTGTTGCAGCAGCTGCCCGTCCGTGGTGGGCGGTGGGGCGCTGCAGGCAGGACTTGGTTCCGAAGAGCAAAGACTACTGCAGACACCGGACATGGTGGTTCTCCTGATTTCTTATCTCCTGAAAATGCTCCTACTGTTGGTGTGTTTGCTTGTTTGTTCCATTTGGTGGAAATTTTTCATTCAAACTTCCTTTAACTTACTTGGCAAAGAACAAATTGACTATTGAAATTGGGGAATGTTTCCCTTCTGTTTTCTAAAGGAACTCTATTAACTAGACGTTTCCATTGATGACTGGTCACCAAAAGAGGTGTGATGAGAAGAGTCCAAGGTTCCTCCCTTTCCCTCTGGCCACAGACTTCCTTTTCACCAGGTGGCTTATGCGCCCCTCTCACGCTGAGACTCCTGGTCCTCTGCGTGGAGAGGCACTCACTAGGCAGGCGAGGACTTTGAGCAGGAACTTGGGATGCACCCCAAGCGTCTCCTTTGTTTGTTAGTGATGCCCCTGCTGGATAGGTCTAAATGGCAATAACATCTCTATTCAGTGTAGAAAGTGATGAGCTTCTGTAATTGTTTTCAGGGTGTTTCTAGGCTATAAATGAGCCCAAGAAAAGGAAGAGTTTGTGAAAATACAAGAAGAAAGAGGGTAACTTGGAAATTAGATTTCCCTTTTTGCCAATGTACTGTTATTATAGTATCTGTACCAAAAAAAAAAAAAATTCGTCCCCAGAGACTGGATCCCACTGTGCAGCTCACCTGAACTCCTTTCCATTGGGAGTGGGAGGGCCCTGTGGTGTCTGTGGTTGCTTGCTCACATCTCCAGGGGTCCCAAGGCTGCACTTTCCCCTTGTGAGTGCGGGGCTGCGAGAGCGCGTACAGGTCATTTCTGTCCTCACTGCTCTGCTGTGTCCATGGGGAACTTGGTTCTGTGCATTTGTGTCTTCACAGTTTGGGGGAAGGCAGTGACAGACAGTGTACATTTTTGTTTGTGATCATCCAAGGGGAGACAGGCACATTAATGTTTTTTAAAAGACCAGAAACATTTTAGTCCCGTGTTGCTTTTTTCTTTTGTCCATTCTGTCTTCCTATTTTATTTGACAAAGTATTTAATTATCACCCTCAATGTCCTCTTCTCACTCTTCACCTTCCCCTTCCCCAAAATTCTCCAAAATCACTGAACTGCAAGCAGGGAGACTAGCAAATGTCCATCCACCTTTTTTATGTGTGGTGTGTTTTTTTATGTTGTTGTTGTTGTTTTTTAAACTAAGCTTGAACCAAAGTCAATTTTTAGCAAGCTGCTGTACTAATGGACTAGTTTATAATGTGCTGTTCAGATACATTGAGGAGTTAGATGCTACTGACAATTTCTTTTTTCATTGTCTTTATTAATTTTATAAAAAAGTTGCTGCTTGTTTTAATCTTTTATGTTGATAAATTGTACTATCCTCTGGGCAGACATTAACTTGATTTTTAACTAGTTTATTTAGTTGGGTATGTAAATAGAATGGCAGTGTCAGTTATTAACTTTTCTTCATCCCATTATTTGTCTGATGTAGGAACCCTAGTGTTTTATCCTGACTTGAACATCTCTAACTTTGATCTGTGCAAATGGTTTTAGGACTATCAGTAATACTGCAGCTGCCCGTGGCAATGAGTCTCTCCCTTGGGAGTGGTATGGTTGGAGGCAGGATTCAGGGAGGGAAATGCTGATGCCCACCATACAGTGTTAGAGGTTGTAGCATGAATTTCCCAAAATTGCTACCAAAGGAAGGGTCAAGTCCCAGGGGACTCAAGCCCAGTGGGTTAAAAGGAAGAGCAAGGAAAGTCTGTGTTTATTTGTTTTCTTATGTGGTTCAAAAGATGCTCCCTCTCTCAAATGAGATTCACCAACAGGCTTTAGTGTTTAAAATGATACTAAACTTTAAATGACAGTGCCGATGGTCTCCTGCCCTGGCCCTGTCTGTATTTGCTTGTTGATTCGGGATAAGGGGATTTTGCCTGTGGATCACTTAATGAGGATAAACTTTAAACCAGCATAAAAACCTATATTTAAAAGAAACAAACCCTTAGGCAAAAATAACTTTAAAATATTTTTCTTATTTAAGAACAAGTTGTGAAATGAAAGGTACACCTCTACGTGTACACGTGAAACACTAAAGCAGCTTGTTGATGGTGTTTAGCTTAAAATCGACATCCTGGCGCCACCCCTAGATGTTCTAGTTCTATTGCTTCATGACTCAACCTTTAGTCCCTTGTTACTTTATATCATCTTTTTTTTAATCATCTCAAGAAATGCTTTTTGAATGGAATGAATCTCCTAAGCTAGGTACTCAGTCTTAGCTTTTAGATGCCATATATGGGAATCTGGAAGTTAAGAGCAGCCTTTTGACCAAAAAGAGATGTTTGGTAGAGTTTATGCGTTTCTAAAAAGGGCCAGATAGGTCATCACAATTAATATCGTTCTTCCCCCCCCCCCCCCCTCAGAGTTTATGCAAGTTTTATTTCATCCCTGAATTTGGTTAACACATTAAACCAAAGACTAATTAAATGCATTTGTAGTGATATGGTAATGGGTCCTCCGTAGGAAGTGGTGAATGTAATGTTTGAATCTTGCTTATGACAAGCAGGGTGGTTTGGTTGTAACCTCTGCTTGTGCCCTGTAGAAATCTGAAGAACAGAGCAGAAAGACCTAGAAAAGGGCTTCTCACAGGAACCATATTATTGTTCCTGATGTATGAAATATGTGCAGTGCTATATTAGTTTAAATGTGTCTGAAGTTATATAGGCAGCTCTTTATAATTATATAGATTGTTCGTATCCCTTACATACTTCCTTTTATTTATTTGATAAGAAAAGTCAGTGTCATCCCAATTCACTCAGCTCATTACTAGAGAAATGGAACCAAAGGAATCCAGCTGTCGTTTTGTGTAGGACCGTACCTGTGTGTACTCAATGGTAGCATTGTTAGAAATTAACAGTTTTTTTAAAGGGAAAAATAAGGTTAATATAAAAATTTTTAGTAAGATTATCTTGCTAATTTGTTCCACATAATTCATTGTTGGGGGTGAAAAAGCACAATTATACATCTTCTTAAATGTCATTTTGACCTATTCCTCATTTATTTGAGAAGGTAGGGGAAAATGAGAAGCACAGATATTTGCTTGACACAATATTTAAATTTAGCCCAATATTTAACATTAGATTTTCTACTTAAATTGCTGGGAAAGCTGGATGGATGCATTTGCAAATACAGGAAATCGATGTCGTCTTTCTAAGTTACGCATCCTGATGGTAAGCGTTGCAGTTGGTGTGTGATAAACACATGGCTTACAAAAGAAACTCTTTGTACTTCATGGTCCAACATTGTTCCCAGTGCACATCATCCTCACACATTTCCTTCACCAAGAGAAAAGTAAAATGGTGGCAATAGAGAGAGACCACAGAAGAGTTGACAGGGAGAAGTCGGCGGGCCCTGAGTACCTGTGTGGTTGGTGGTGGGAGGACGGGTAGGCGGGGGACCGCAGGCAGTGCTCCGTCTACCTGGACAGCCCTCCCGCAGTCACAGGGGGGCCTGGGCAGTTCCTTGGGAGAGTTTGGTCAAATATAATACTTCCTCATTAAATCAGAATCTGAAGCTTTATTCTTCAGAGCATATGTATTTATGAGAGCCAAAAACTTTAAAAGACCAAAGACCTGACATTTAAAATGAATCAAATGGGAAAGAATTGATGGGCTAATTTGATCATAGCCATTATGAGCTCATTTTTTATGTGTATGAAAAGCATACAGTGTGTGACATTGTTTATGTAATACTAACCCCTACCATTTTGAAGTCATTTTCAATCTTAAAATATTTTGAGGACGACACTTTATAAAATGGTAAATCTTTCTTAGCATTTACCTTTAATTTTGAGAAGGGAAAAATCCTTTGCCATTCCTTTAGGAAGCATAACTAACATCAGCCAGAATACGGTTTACCTAGACGGCCCACACAATACAAACATGGACTTGCACAGGAAGAGGATGTGTGAAGCGCTTTCATCGGTTCAAGGCTGATACTAATCCTGTTCTGCCTCATTCTTTTCTTCATCCAGGGAGATTAAATAGGACACCCTTGAGAGTCCCAGTAAGACTTCTGAAAGCGTTCGGTTCCGGAGGTGAAGGGAAGGTTTTTCTGCCAGCTGTCCTCTTCACACCCACATTTCTGATTGATTTGTGAGTTCTTACTTTCTGCTGGCCATCCTTATTCATGAAGCACTTCCTTGTTTTGGCACTTCCACTGTTGGCCTTTGCTAAAAGCAGTGAACTTGAGTGTATCTTAGTCTGTAATTTGAATCTACTTTCCTCTCTTCCTTTTCTCTTTGAATGATGATACCTTAATCTGTGAGGATAATGCTGGTGGATAACAGCTAGCTTCCGGCACCTTCATAAAATACCTCAGCATAGCTTAGCATTGTTGCAGAACTGGTTTTAAACTAAAAACCAAATAGATAAATAAAAAGAAAAAAAACTTTATAAATAGTGGAAATAATTCTAGCTGTAGCACTTAGTCGAACTGATGTTTATTATGACTGATGAACATGAGTGATGCTATATGTATTTGAGATCCTGTTTTTAGGTTACAATTCATAGGGTAAGGGAGGGTTGGGGTGAGGAAAAAAGATAAGGTGATTGTGTTAGAAGGAAGTCGTTGCTCGTGTGTTTGTTTTTCCTTATATCTGTCTTGCCAAAGGAAACTTGATTGTCCCTGTGATTGGGTTTGGGATTTGTTGGCCTCTGTGATCTGACCTGCAGTGTGATGTGTGGTGGCATGCAGGTGACCACACATGGGTTGTCCAGGCCCGGGCAGCTTCTCCTAACAGTTGTTACCTCTTAGCAAGAGCTTAGGCAGAGAATGAAAGTGTGGATGTCTGGGTGTGTGGTTGAGTAGTAGAGGCAGAAATAGACACACAGCATTTGATTTGGAGAGGAAAGAAGAGATGAGTGATCGGTGCATCTTAATCTAGGGAAAGTGGAGTAAAGTAGGTTCTTCTTGTTGCCCTGTCATGTTGTGGGATGTTGTGCTTAGTAACACAACATTTTAAACCCTCACTTGTGTCGTACCAAGGCTAATTCTTTTTAGACCAAAAATGCAAACAGAAGAAAAACCAAACCAAGAAGCTGAAAGCCGACCTGCTTGCCTCACTCACACCTGGGTGAGTGAGCTCTAGGGACTGGTTGGCTGGTGAAATTGAGGATGGTATTGTGACTGAGAAAAGATGCTGCTTCAGGAGAAAAAAGAGCCCTTTCTGCCCATACTATGGGCAGACCTTGTTCAGAACAGGGTGAAATCTCCAGAAAGGCTAGTTTTAAATAAACAGTCCGTCTCACAGAACGTAAGTGGGATTTGGTTTGGATACCAAAGACACTGCTATGTCATTGTTTTTCCTTAGGTTTTCAAAAAGCTGAAATTTGGGAAAGCTTTACCTTTGTTCCTCTCCTCTTCCTTTTCCTCTCCCCCTGCTCTTTCCCTTCCCCACTTGCTGAAGGAAGTCTTATTGGTCAAGAGATTCATTTAATTTCACTCTGCTGGCTCTGTAAAGACAGTTACTTGGTATAGTGGTGATGTTCTCAGAATTGTGGGGAAATTTAGGGGAAGGCAAAGATGAGGATGAATTATTTTCTTTATTTCCCTTTACAACTAGTACAGCCTACTTGAGTTCACATATTTAGATGTGCTATGTCTGTTCTCTCACTTGTAAGGGATAAGCATTTTCAAGAGCAGGGTTACATGAAAAACCAAAAGACCTTCCTTTACTCTGCCTGGGAGCTGTATTGTTCCACAGTGTTCTTACATGTGGGCTCCAGGGAGCTGAGTAGTTCGTTGTTTCGCTGTACTATTGATGTGACACAGAAAAAGAGGGCAGGAAAAGAAATGTATTGCTCTCTTAATACTCCATTAAGAAAACAGGTTACAGAACGTCATGAAAGCTTTACTAATCTTGTTTTGACATGATGTACAAGTGGTGTTAATGTTTGACTTCTCAAAACGCTAGATAGACAGTCTATAAGCAGGTAACAGGGACACTGAAGGTAGAAGCCCTTGAATGTTATGTGGAAGCAAGGTGTGCCTGATGGACACCGCTTTGAGTGTGGAAGTGAGGCTCCCTGGGGCTGGGGAGGGAAGGTGCCCGTTAGGATTCTCTGTGTCCCTGAATCCACCCAGTCTACACAGGGCTCTGCCACCCAGCACCACCTTCCAGGTCAGATCCAGGGCACTGTCACATAGTTAAGAACCCAAAACTAATTTCCTGTAAAACTATCAAGGTCTGCTGCAACCCCCCACCCCCTGGGTTTTCTTTGTTAACTGCTCATCATTGTGCTAAGTTGGCCACCACCTCACAAAAGCAGCTGCAGGCTTCTTTCAGACCTTGAGTTCTGGCAGCATATCCCAACGTCTGCAGGCAGACAGCCGACATTGTGCTGATCAGAGTGACATCCAGACCCTTCAAGTTGTTACCTCCTTTGGATGAAAAGGACAGAGCCAACTAGAGACATGGCTCCATGCTCCCACCTGTGGCCCTCACAGTGTCTCAAAATGTCTGAACCATATGGCAGGAAATAGCAGTGCACTTGCAGAAGCTAAGGTGACAGTTCTGTTAGGACAGGCTTCTGTTTTGGCAGGTGGGCATGCCCTGTCTTTGGTTCTGCAGAAAACGCACACACCTCCTTAAGAGTAGGGGGACCAGTGCCAGCCTGGTGGCGGGTAAAACTGCAAACAGCTGGGAGGAAAAAGAAGGAGCTGAGACTTTGCAACTATATTGCAACATTGGCTTTCTACAACAGAAATGGTGTGTCCCCTGAGATCAGGTAAAGGGGAGAAGGACAGACATCTAGCTTCTTACCTCTGCTTCATTGGGCCTGTGTGCCCATCCATGCAGGGCGGGGTCCCACTCTCCTAGGAGACGCCCTCCTCCCATATTAGCTGTGTTCCCATGCCTTCATCTGTGGTAGTAAAAGGCTAGGTGAGTGAGTGTGGGGCTTCCCCACCGCCTGTGTAGCAGCTGTCGTATACCTCATTCGAACTCATGACTGAGTAACCTGCTTTAACTCTAACCCTACAGAGTTGCCACGTCCACCCTTCCTCCTCGGAGTCACATTGAACTCTGGCCTGTAGCGTCATGGGACCTGTAGCCTGGGGTGGGGCCTCCTAAAGCCTCCCAGTGTCGCTGCTTGAAAGCTACTGCAAACGAGGGCAAATTGCAATCTTCTATTTGTTTTGTTACAAGGAGTCTTCACATGTCTCCTAGCATCTACTCCCCACCTGCCTTCAGGGGCTGGCCAGCTGTCCACATCCCCCCCACCCCCCACCCCACCTTCTGACTGCTGGTCATGATGCCCTCCGGCCACCCTGCCTTCCCCTTTGAGGCCTCAGGGCTCTGCCAGTTTTCAGGACTTTGGGTGGAAGGGAGGACACCAAAGAGGCTCCTCCACGCTGACTGCTGCACACACATTTCACTTTCTTTCCTTTGACGTGACCAAAAAAATCCAAATATTTTAAGTTTTATTATTGTTAGTAGTATTATTATTTGACAATCTTAGATCCCGTGGGTTCTCCAGAAGCTGCGCCCTCGCCCTTCCACCTTTTCTTTGAATGTAGTCCCCAACCTCTGTCCACTCCAGTGTCGTGAATGCTTCTCCAGGTCCTCAGACTCTGCTGTACACCAGGAGAGGGCGGTTTCTTTGTTTTGTTTTGTTTTTTAAATTTCCAGCCAAAACCAAAGATTTCTTAATGATTGTATAAACTCAAAACAAACAAAAAAACCAAAGAAAAGGGAAGTCTTCAGCGTCAACCCAGTCTGTGGCGTCCTGGCACTCAGAGGGGGCCGGTGGGGCCTGGCCAGGGCGCATGCTCACGCCGGCCTCGGGCTTCCCGGAGCCGTGGGGAAGCCCCTCAGCGTGGCCGCCCACCCACCACGCGCCCGGACACCACAGAACGGGCAAGCGGGAGACCCGGCGCAGGCGCGGCTGCTCTGCTGGGTGCTTTCACCTCCGGGCCCTGGCGTCAGACACGCCGGGGCCCTTAGAGCCTTCTCTCCCTTTTCCTTTACCGGAACTGCTTGGAAGTGGCTGTCCTGTTTGTGAGAAAACGTTCAGAACGATTATCCAGCTTTCCATGTCCTACTGTAGCCAGTCTCCTTCCTGCAGCGCAACGTGCAACTATGCAGTGTATCTCACAACCTCTGTGCTAGGTAGATGCCTGTGACTTTTTAACTTGGGGGGTGGGGGGTTGCAAATGAAGGAGCTTTTTACATGGACCTTTTTAATCTCAGTTGATTTGGGGGGTGGGGGGCGGGTATTTGGTTCTAGGGTCATACAAGCTCTATCCCAAAGCAAAACCCAAATGCTAATAATATTAGCCTGATGAACATACCAAAGATAATTTCTTTCCTGCAGAACCTTAGACTTGTGTATTAAGTACGATTACCCAGCACTTGCATTAGTCTAACCTCAGTAATTCCAAAGCTTAGATGTATATTTTGGTATATTTCTGGGATATTAAAAAATGTCGTTTAATTTCTTGTTTGTTTGAGTGTAATGCTCTTAAACTCATAGCATGAAAATAACCAAACTGTCCTATTCTTAGTAGTTTGAAATAATAGTATTTTTGTATGTTTTGGGTGTGTCTATGTATGTATTAACATAACAGTTTTCACTGCCTAGGTGTTCGTAATAAAAAAAAAGAATGAAAGCGTTCTAAGTGTACATACTATTCAGTAATAAACTTCCACCAGGTTCAATTTGGAGTGCTTATTCACTGATTACTGTTCCCAACTGGGATTTTGTTTTGTTTTAAAGACAGCGATCGTGTTTTTCTAAAGATGTTTTTTTTTCTCTGTCTTTAAGTAGCTCAGCTCCCCCACCTTTTCCTTTTCTTTCTTTTTAATATTGATTCAGGGGTGTTTTTCCACTGTTGTTGAGGGAGGGACACAAGGGGGAATTGGCCCCTTGGCCTCCCAATGCTTTGTTTTATGTACTTAACTTTAAAATGTGAGTTTGAGTTCTCTTTCGTGGAAACTTAAGATGTGGTGTAAGTGATCTTTCTGAAGTCGTCCAGCAGCTCTGTGGGGCAGTGACGCTCCTGAGCAGCCGGCGGGGAGTCCTCTTAATTTCTCCTCCACCGACTTCACGCCTGGGCGGCTGCTGTAGCCTCACTGCCCCAGACGCCAGGTTAGCCCTCTCCTTTGATAGGAATATTTTGTAGGGATCGGCTGATAACTTGGAGTTGGGGCCTTGTTATCCGAGCCCCTGGAAAACACAAGCAACTGTCATTGGGAGGGGTTCGCTGAGGCCTCCTGAGGCCTGAGGAGGTGGTGGGAATCAGCGGTGCCGTCTCTTTAAAAGTGCTCTTTCGATGGTTCCCCCTCCTGGGGCTGCCGGCAGGGGCTCTGGGCTTGGGAGAGGTTGTGTAGGTAACAGTGAATCAGAATGAAATGGTAGTTTTTGTGTAGATGCATTTGTCTGCTGTAATTTTTTATATATATTAAACTTAACTGTAACTGTACAGTTCCTTTCTGTTGTAAAACATCATTAAACCATTTTCCAAGTGTTTCCACATTGTTTGTGTTGTGTTGGAAGTAGGGGTGTGGCATACACACATCCCCACACAGGCTGGTGCATAAGCCTTCCAGGCCGTCCTTTGCCCCCGGCAGGTGCCCTTGGGAGCCCCAGAATCAGTCCCAGGCCCCTTGCCCACCCCGCCCTGCCGTCACCTGGGGGCCCGTGTGTGCCCACACACCGCAGTGGGGTTCTGTTGTTCTATGTGGTGTGGCGGAAATCCAGGGACAGTTGTAAGTCCGTGACTGTGATGATACATGATACTTCCCTGGTAGCTTTGCCCAGTGGGTGGGTGCTGTGAACATTCGTTGAATGAATTCCCCTCTGAGGCTGTGTTCCAGACAGACCTCCTCCTGCGTGGCCGTGAGCTGTGACGAGCCTGGCAGAGATGCGGTCACTCCCGTTGGAGTCCCAGACACTTGGGCCCTTTAACAGCCATGGCTTCAGACTTCTGATTGCAAAGCTTTCACCTTGGTGTTGAGTTAGGGCTTATCTACAGCCACTGCAGTTAGTGGAGGTGCTGCTGGGGACAGGCCACCTTTGCTGACCTCAAGACCTCCATCCCCCCCGATGCTCTGTGTTGAGGTGAGCACTGTGCCGATGGCGGCTGTTCCCACCTCCCAGACACCCTGTGCCTACAGCGCCACCGTTTCCTGACCCCCAGCTCTCAGGGCCTGTCTGTACTGCTTGTGCTCTGCGCACCACAAGCCGGGTGTGATGCTGTGGGCTGCACCCTCACCCTCGTTCCCACGGGAGGCCTGGCCCATCCCGCCCCACATGCTGTGTCCGCCCAGCACTGTGCTCACCATCCCAAGGCACCACCCCCCCACGGCAGCACCTGGGCCACTGGATACCCCTGTGTTCACCTGTGTGTGCCAACAGACCATCCTGTCCTGAGAAAGTGGTTTTTCAGCCACTGACAGCAGGCGAATTTCCTGGGCACTAGACCATCAGGCTTGACGGCTGAAGTAAAGCTCAGAGTAAAGAGGCATTGTCACCGAAGCGTTTATTATGCAGAATCAGGCTTTATCAAACCAGTATAAGTTAAAACCAGAGCAGAGAGGGGTTTCCCTCCAGGCACGTGACCTTCGATGGATGACACAGCACCTTTTCCAGTAAGTCAGTAAGGGGACTGTGCCGTCCTGAGAGGCCTTCAGGGTGATGGGTTGGTCTTGCTTCCTGCTCTCCCTGCCCCAAGCTCGGTTCACCCCCTGTTTTTTATACCCATTTGCTCACAAATCGCTTCCCCTGTAGGAGGGCAGCTCCGTGGGGGCAGGGCAGGCACATTCGTCTTCCAGGCCTCACAGCTCCTGGCACACAAGCGCTAGGCTGTGGGAGGGACACTGACTGCAGGAGGGCTTGTCCTGCCCCAGGCTCCGGTGGCCAGCTCCCCAGCTCCCACGCCCCTCCCCCTGGCTGCTGCACCCCTGCCGGTGCTCGTCCCATCTTCCCTCTGCCCAGACCTTCCGGAGGAGGCACAGCCTGCTCCGCCCAATTACAAGCTGCAGAGAAATGAGCAGGGCGCTGACAACAGAAGCCAAATGTACAGCAGGAACCCAGCCCCTCAAATACCGACAGAACAGTGCAGACTACGAGGACGGTGCTAATGCCTGGCGCTCCCCTGGGGACTTTACAAAGCAGGTAACGGCTGTGAGGAGTGGGCCCGCATCCCAGGTAAGAGCTGTGGAGCCCGTGTGCTGCTCACGGGGCTCCGTGAGGACTGGGGCTGAGCCCCACCAGGGGCCACTCCTTCATGGCGTCCAGGCCCAGCATTCTGTGTGACTGTTTGGGACTCGATAGGACCACATTTTACAACTTGAAGCATCCTGTTCCTAAAGAGGAGGGCTTTGGGGATGGACAAACACGAGCGAACTGGGTTGGGAATGCTTTTTCCTGGGTCTTTTAACAATCTGGCATCTGGAGGTCTGGCCGTGAGGGGAGGAATCCCCGAGCTGCTAGCGAGGGGACAGCGTCTGCATGTGGAGGGCATCATAGGTGTCCTTGGTGGCCGTGCTGAGCCCCTGGTGAAAGCAAATCAGAAGAGAAGCGGGTCAGGAGCCCTATGTGGGCGCGAGCTCACAGGTATCTGCAGCACGACCTGTGACCATCCGCCCACTTGCAGAGGCCCAGGCTCTGTCCCCGTGTGCCACAGTGAGGATGGTTTCTGTCCCTGCTGGGCGTGGGCTTGGAGCCATGTCTTTCCAGCTAAAGTCTCCCCTGCTTCCCAGCTTCCAAGTGCTGAGCATTCCAGTGCTTAGGCCCAGCCAACCCCCACCCACCACACGGGCTTGTCGTGGGGGCGCTGGTGCCAGCCAGGACTGGTCAGGGGACAGGCAGGCTGGGCCCACTCTGGGGCCCTTGGGACATCACTGAACTCGGGCAAGCTGGGCAGCTGTCTGCCACGTAGGAAACGGTGGAGCAAGCGCGCTGGGAACAGCCCGGTGGCCGGAGAGCGGAGGAGAAGCCACTGAGCTCGGATTTTAGAGAAGTAGGTTGGTTGTGCTCGGTTTGCAGCCTTATTCCTGCTGATTTGCATAAACCAGACACCTGACTACAATAATATTTTCTTTTCAAAGTTCTTATTTTTCTTGTTTTTTCTCGCCTAGTTTGCCTCCTTACTCGGTCTGAGGATACGAGACAGAGTGTGGCTTCTGCTCGGGCCCAGGACCGTGGAGGCAGGGGCTGGACATGGCTGTGTGGCGTCCTCCGCCTGCATCCGCTTTTGGACCAGACCACCCAGCCCTGGGTGGCTGCTGCAGCCAGTACCCAGGGCTCCCCCAGCCCCCCACTTGGAGCCACGTCGTGAGCTTGACTGGCTGAGCCCAGCCCCCCGCAGGACTGGCTGGAGGGGAGCCGCCGTGGGCCTGATCGGGCACCCAGGCTGGGCCTGCCCGGCTGTTGGCAAAGCCCTGGCGCTGCCAGCAAGCCAGAGGGCCAGCCTGGGCTCCTGCCATTTAGGTGGCGCCACCCGGAGCACCGGCACCGGCTCTTACCTGGTAAAGGCCGTCATGCCCCTTGCCTCTCCGGCGCTGGTTCTGTGCGACAGACAAGAGGGTTGAGTCAGGTGGTCTGCAGTGGTCCTGCCCCCTCACCTGGGGCCTCCCGGCAATCGGGCGACTGTCTCCCAGCCAGCCCTGCCCTCTGCAGAGTGAGGTGAGGCCTGCCTCCGACAGGCCCAGGTTTGCTCTGCCCTCTCGGGTCAGCAGACGTCAGCTTCCTGGGGGCCGGCCGTGCTGCCCACTGCTGGCATACGGGGGGCCTTCCTACAGCCCTTGAGGCTCTTGGCTGGTCACCGAAGCCATTGGGAGCGACAGCTCCATGGTGCTACGAGCTCTGGCCGTAGCCTGTCCGTCCTGGCTCCCTCTTTACTGGGTGACGGTGGGCAAGTTATTTAGCCTCCTGTGCCTGGCAGGGTCCGCGTTTCTCACTGGATGACTGTGGGAGTTAAATGAGGCCGCCTTCCTGGCAACGCCCTGACCAAGCCTGCGTGGTAGGTGCCCAAGGCGCGCGGGCCCTGCGGTCACCATTCAGACATCCTGAGTCACCTATGAACAAGGGGTCCAGTCCCGAGCACTGAGCGCATTAAGCACTTGATAATTGTTAGTAACGGTGACAGATCTGACCAAGTTTTGCAAACTTGGGCCGTCTTAGAATCTAGCTTTGGTTCTTAATCTTGAAAGGGTGTCTTGTGTGAGGTCAAACGGGCCAGAGTTGGGTCGACCTTCGCCTCTGCTGGTCACCACACGGCTTTTGTGGGCAATAGAGGAGTGAATGGGAATGGAAACCCACAGCAGGCAGTTCTAGAAAGCCATCCAGGATCTTTATAGTACCTCCCCCCACACACACCACCACTCAATCCTTGGGAATTAAGAGCCAACACACACCTCGCCTTTCATGCCGATCTCACTGTAGGCCTCTGCCATCTTGTCTTTTTGCAGCGCCTGAAAGGAAGTGGGACACTGGTTTTACCACCTGAGGCAGAAACAGCGGGCTCCCCTCCAGGAGGAGGCGTCTGGGTTTGCGAGCGGGCGGGGGTCTCCCACAGCCAAGGTCCAGGCTTTATTCACACATCTGTGCCAACAACCAGCTCCAGCCCCGCCCTCCTCCTCCTCATCCCACTCGTCCTCCTCGTCCTCCTCAGCCCCTTGAACTCTTCTCCAAGCTGCTGGCTGAGAAGCACAGGTTAGGATCAGAGTATGACATGGCATTCCAGCCAGAAGACACACATGTTGGGCAACACAAGGGCTCACCTGGGCCCCAGAATCAGGTATTTGAGCAAGTTGTCAGCCAAGGGCAGAGGGAAGGACAGTGGCCCTCTGCGGGAGGTCACCCCTGCAAGGGTCCCCTAAGCGACAGACCCAGACCAAGGGTCTGAAGACATCAGTTCCATGCCTGGACGCTGAGGTTCACCTTCCACAAGAGGCAACACTCAGGAGAGGACTCCAGCCCCTGGGAACAGGAGCCGCTCAGAGGCGCTTGCCCAGCCTGAGCCATGACTCCCCACAGGGGGCTCAGGGGAGGGGAGGCAGGGGCTGCAGCTCTGCAGGGGCCAGCCAGGCCCAGACACCCAGGAAGTGCAGGGTGCGCAGGGTGTGGAGCAAGGCCTTCGTTTGGACCCCCTCCAGCTTTCCCCTCTCCCACCCCTCTCAGCTCAATGCCCCTCTTGTACTCACATTGTACACGCCTTCATGGGGGTTCTTCCGCCTCTGCTGGGAGAGACAGGGGAGAGTTAAAGGGGGACGAACACGAAGCAAGGCCAGGAGAGTGGCAGCACCCTGGCTCCTGCAGCCTTGCCTGGGCACTCTGGGGCCCTCACAGCTCGGGGACATCCCCGCACAGCCATGGCCTCCCTGCACGGCCCCCACGGCCCCACCTGGCCTCGGGCGGGCCTCAGGAGGTCTGTTGATGGCCTGTCGGCCCCCATGCAGATGTACTGCCATATGGCACACGCTCACTGTGGGACCGTGGTCTGAGATGAAAGGTGCTGAGTACTGTCAAGCAGAGCAGAACCCCTGCTCGGCAGGTCCTGCTGAGAGCCTTCCCACCCCTCCCAGCCCAGGTGAGGAGAGGAGGGCTAAGGTGACGGATCTGGGGGAACCACTCACTCCGGCAACAACACGCCCTGCCTGGGGCTTGGGGCACCTGAAGGGGCTGCAGCTGTGACCGGAAACCTCAAGGGCCCCTGGCAGTGCCAGGCAGGAAGCCCCGAAACCCAGGTGGCCAGGCCTCCAGCCGAGCCCTGCTCTTAAAGAGGACCCTGCTCTGTCCACATCCTGCTGCGCCCAGCCCACCGCGGACAGCGTCTACAGCCAAGAGGATGGAGCGGCCAGAGAATGGCCATGCTCCAAGGGGGTACCTGGGACCCAGACTCCCTTGCCCCCGGTCTGCCTCCTGAGAGCAGATGGTGCCACTGTCAGCGCATCTCAGGGCAGCCATGGAGGGGTTTGGGGGGAGGGTGGGGGACTTGGCCAGTGCCCCATTCATGCACAAGAGGCCCCTTGTGATGCAGAGCCTGGGGGGATGAAGTTTGCAGTAAATGGGGCCCCAGCCCCTCATCTGTTAGGGTCAAGTGTAATGGCAGAGTGTGCTGGCCATGAGGAGCCCCCCTCAGCCCCCCCCACACACACAGCAGAATGGCCTACCTGTTTCCCTCCCATCTCAGGGTCACGGCCGCCTCGTCTCTTATCTAAAACGTCATACTCCTCTCTTCGTCCTAGATTGAGTTCCTACAACAGACAGGAAGCGTGAGACCCAGAGACCCGCTGCCGCTGGGCCAGCTGGACTGGGTGGTGGCTCAGAGAGGAGCGTGGACCGGTGAGGGCGGTGACTGGCCCGTCGGACTCCAGCCTCCCAGAGAAAACATCAGAGGACACGGCCACAGTGGCAGCGGGCGGTCATCCACTGCACCAAGACCCGCTGCGGAGGGAGCCCCCCAGCCCCGGGCGTTGTGCTCCACGGCCAACAGGGCTCCCGGGAGCACAAGGACTGCACCAGGGACTGTCCAGGCACCAAGTCCCGAGAGCGCGTCGAGGCCTCATAGCGCCCCCGCGAGGCAGGTGCAATTACTGTCTCGGCTTTTCGGAGTAGAGCCTTGAGCCCGGGAGGTGTGGTCACGGGGCTGGTGGCGGCCCAGACCTGCACCCCAGACCCGGCCTGCATTCCCTGCGTCCAGCAGAAGATGCCCCTGCTCCCGTGGGCTCCACGGCGAGGCCCACTTACGTTGTAGAGCTGGTTGGGGCCCTGCAGGTGCATGGGGGCCTCCTCACTCCGGCTGAACTGGAAGAGAGGGGACAGCAGAGTGTGAATGTCTGCACGGGAGCAAACGGGCGGCCTCGTCCTGCCTGCTGGGGTGGCCCTGGTGAGGCAGCCACGGGACAGCCCTGTATCTGAGCTTGACTGTCCCCTGCCCCGTGCCAGGGACATGTGCAGCCCCCGCTGGCCCCAGCAGGCTGCCAGTCACTCTCTGGGCAGCACCCTCACTGGCTGGCTTGGAGTCCAGAAGAATATTCTCCAGGCCCTTCTTCCAGGGATCTCTGACAACAATGCCAAGATGGACAGGGGCTGCCCACGATCCCACTGCTATCTTGAGCCCCGGGGCAGGTGCTTGCGGGCGTCACTGTGTGGCTCTGGCTTAGTGACCAGAGGCTCTTCCCACAGAGCACACAGCTCCCTCTTCAGTTCAGGCTGCCTCCACCAGAGAAGCTGCAGGTCTTGCTGTCAGAGCATTGCAGCCGGCCCGGCAGGTCCTCTGGGCTGCATTGTTCAAACTTTATAAAAAGAAAATCAGTACAGCTCTGCTTCTCAAATACAATCTTATGCCAAAGTCCCAAATCCAAAGGAAGGGCGGGAGGGCAGGCGCTGAGGTGAGACAGGGCTGAGCTTCATCCCCACGCCGGCTGCCTCCAGACCTGGCCCCTCCAAGATCTCCAGGCTCTGCAAAGCACAGCTAAGACCTGCTCTGGGGAAGCCAGGATGGCTCAGTGGGTTAAGCGCTCACTTTGCAGCGCCGGGGACCGAGGATCGAATCCCGGCCCCGGCCCGTGCGGAACCATATGCTGAACTGGGGAGTGCCCCCAGTTCAGTTCTCTCTCTCTGTCTCTGTATCTCTCTTTCACTCTCTCTCTCTCTGTCAAAAACAATTTAAAAAATATAATTAATTAATTAATTAAAAAAGACCCTGCTCTGGGCCAGCCCCCCTCACACTTCCCCTCGGGGAACCCAGGTCAGCAGGACTTCAGGATCAGGAGAGACAGCAGGTCCCACCTCCTTGCTCCTAATTGCCTGCAGCATGAGCCCCTTTCCAGCAGCCCAGCCCTGGGACACCTTGATGTCACATCAAAGCTCCTCCCTCAGGCGCCAGCGCCAGGCTGTGCTGCTCAGCCCTCCACCCTCCCAGCCCACCCTGCCAGCATGCGTGGCTGGCCCCTGCTCCGCCCGAGAATACCAATCCACAAGCACCACCCACACTTGAGATTTTCCAAGACCAAAGCCCCTCTGAACACGGAGCCCATGCCGCCCCCCGAGCCCAGTGGTACCCACCTTTGCTCTGAGGAACAGGGCAGTGACAATGACACCGTAAATGAAGAGGATCCCATCCAACAGGTAGCAGAGTTTGGGATCGAGCAGGCCGAAGCTCTGTGCCTCTGTGCCAAGAGATGAGACTGGTCAGCCAGGCCCTGGGGGCCAGACAAGCCCCCCCCCCAGCCCCAAGGGTCAAGGAAGTCATGACAAGAAAGGCAGAGTCTGCTCCCCAAACCCCCATCCCACCCCAGCCTCCCTCCCGGCCCCTCGGACCCGCTCCTGGAGACACCGTGTGTGTCCCAACACCGCACATGACGGCCGGCGGGACCCCAGAGCCTCAGAAGACAGGAGGGGGCAGAAAGCAGGGCAAGCCGCCAGGGCTGCTGCCGCAGGCCTGCAGGGCCCCCGCTGTGCACGAACCACTCACCTGGAAGCCTTCAAGATGGACTAATGGTCAGATGAGGTCATTCACCCTCTAACCTAATTGGAACCCTGAGGATATGGGCGGCTCTGACTCCTCTCAGCACAGGCTCTGGGCAGGGACACCTCCCGAGCCGGGGGCAGTGGTGCAGCTTCCCTCCCCTGAGCCTGACAGGGTCTCGTGAGCAACAGACAGAAGGATCCTTGATGGTCCCGCCAGGCCCAAACCTGGCAGCCTCCCTGCTCACAGTCCGAGTTCATGGCCTCGGCCTCCCCACCCTACTTATCATTCCCAGGACACACCTTGCTCTTCCAGACCCTGTGCCTCCGCGCACATGCACGGTTCTCTCTACCTATTATCCCCCTTTCTTCCCCTGCACCCCGCCACCTGATGAAAATCCTAATGCAGCTCCAAGGTTCCCTCTGTTTAGCCTGTTTCACCCTGAATTACCCAAGAGACCCTATCTTTACGGCCATATGAACTTTGTCCACCTGTAGGAATGCAGAATTAGTTGGCGCAGGAGGACAGTGGGTTTGGAGAAAGAGGTACAATAAATATTCTGCTTAAGTACAGTTAGATTTCATTTGAAAGCTCACTGCACTATGAGTGAGGAGGCACGGATTTTAGCCTAGCCGGGGGTGGCGAACCTGTGGCACACGTGCCCAAAGTGGCACGCGGAGCAATTATTTCAGCACGCGGAGCTGTGAATACCATTTAAAAAATTATTGTTTATGCTCTTATAGACATAAAAATAATCGATACCTCTATCTCACTCGATGGGTTGGCACGCGAGTCGAGCGAGTATACTCTTATTTCATAAACTTGGGCACTCAATCCCCAAAAGGTTCGCCACCCCTGGCTAGACTGTGCTTCCTACGGGGTGTGTGTGCGCAGCTCACCCTGCGGCACCCGACGGAGAGCCCCCGCCTCCCTGCCGCGTGTGTCCCCGCTGCCCCACCGCGGCGGGTCCCGAGGCCAGGGCGCCCTCCGGTGGCCGCTCAGGGAGTGGCTACTGTGCCTTTGGAGCCGGTGTTCACCCCTTTAGCTGTGTGTTTGGGGGCAGGTTATTGGCTCTTTTTCAGCTGCCTCTTCTGTTAAACAGGGTGAAAGCGGTAACATTTCTCTGTGTTTACTCTGTGCCAGGCCCAGCTGTAATGGAATAGCTTGTTGCCCCTCCCACCGCACCCCATGGACACTGAGGCACAGAGAGCTGGAGGTTTATCTGGAGCTGCCCCAATGCCCTCCTCTGGGCCCGGCCCTTCTGCAAGAGCAACGCACTGGCTTCTCCCACAAGCTAAGTGAGCAGGTGACCCAACCGCTACCCCTAAATCCCTGTCCTCAAACCTGTCTGCTTCCCTAATCCAGGGCCCCTCCTGGCCCCGACTAAGCTTCCTGAAGCCCCTACTCAGAAGCACTGACACCCCAGTCACTGTGAGCAAAGCCTAGACTCCCTGTCAAGTCAGGGCCCCCACTTAGCAGCACAGATCCCGCTCCTGGTACTTCCTACCCACCTGCCTTGCTTCAGCTGGGTCCTCTGCCGGGCCTGCCATTGCTGCCACTCCCACCCCCACTCACCATCTGCCCAAATGGGACTCCTCCAGCCACCTTAGCCCCTAGTGAAGATCCTGTGTGCTGTTGACAGTGCAAGAGCCCGACCCCCACAAAGAACTCTACAGACATAACGAGTCTCATTATGGGCATGTCCGCTCCCCCCGCACCCCCCCCCCAGCGTCTCAGCTGTAAGCGCAGAAGGCCAATAGCTGCATCTCCTTGACGTCTGCCTTGTCCCCTTGTCCTCCACCCCCACCTCAGAGCACGGGGCACAAGGCAGACATTCACTAGAGATGGTGGAATTGTCAGGGGCAAGATGGGCCCCAGCCCGAGATCGGGCTGCCCTCTGGCCTTGAGACAGCACCCAAGCTCCCCCTGACAGAAGCGGGGTCTGAAGGGGACCCCCAGTGACGGCCACCAAAGCTGGGGCGATTTTTCCTCTTAGGGTTGGCGAGGAGGTGTCAGTGGCAATTTATGGGAGTGGCTGAGATTCAGAGAAAGGGTGGGAAGAAAATTGTTCAGTTAGCTGTCATGTAAAATGAGAACAGAAAAATTTCTGGACAGTAACTTTAGAGCAAATAAAAAGAGCTATTTCTTCGTGCTGTGCAGAGCCAGCGCAGTGAGGGAGGGGGTTAGTGCCTCCCCAGAGATGGGCGATCGGAGCAGGTGTGCTTCCCTTCTTTTAAAGAGCAGCTTCATTTTATGACCAGTGACAAGAGTACTGTGTGTGGCTTGGTCGAGGAGAAGATAACCCAGCACACTCCCCAGGGTCGGGGGGAGGGACCCCCCTGTGTCTAGCCTCGCTGACCCTGTGCTGGGCAGTGATCGCCAGAAAGTTCCACAAAGGGCCCAGGACCAACTTCATTCACGTAACTGATTAAGTATTTATTGGGCATCTGCTTGATGTGGGGGATGTTGAAGTAGAACAAGCTCTGGGCTGGGTTTCAGGTGGACTCTAGCCCACCAACCAAGTAGCTGGTGATCTTGCGCAAGTCGCCTCACTTCTCAGGGCCCCAGTTACTCCAGCTGTGAAATGGAGAGTAAAATGCTCGGATCTACCTTACGGGTTGTGGTGGGACTCAGGTGACATAATGCTTTATGCAGGAGACTGATGCTCCCAGCTGAGCTGCAGGGTGAGAGCTGGGGCTGGGGGCGGGATCTGACCCAGAAGCCTCTTGCCATCCGCACTGGGCCTCCACAACCATTCTGTGGCCCTCTGCACAGGCCGGCTCAGCAGATCGGGAAGCCAGAGGATTCCGCCCAGTTCCCCACCCCACCTTACCCAGGCCGAATGGGTGACCCACGCATTGAGTGTAGCCCCATCCCCACAGGACCCCCATATCTGGGCTGACACATGGCAAGTATGGACCCTGATGCCCGACTGGGTTGTGGGCAGGTCTGTGTGGTGGGGCTGGCATCATCTGGCAAGTGCCCAAGACGATGAGGCCTCACCCACGGCGGCCAAGCAGAGGCAGCGTAACTGTTTGGGAGATCCAGGTTAGTCCAGGGCAAAGCAAGGCCCTGATGACACCCAGCAGAAGAGCTGGTCCTGCACACTCAGGCACTTCCACAGCGCACCAAGGTTTGCACACTCAGGCACTCTGGCAGTGTGCCAAGTTTGTACACTTGGGCACTTTTAGCAGCATGTCAGGGCTTGCACACTCAGGCACTTCTGGTAGTGTGCCAGGTTTGCACACTTGGGCACTTCTGGCAGTGTGAAGGGTTTGCACACTCAGGAGCTTCCAGCAGTGGGCTGAGAGTTGCACCCTGGGGAGTAAGGGGGAGAGCCTGCCTGCACTTGAAGTGGTTCACAGCCATGAGCTCACTGGCCAGCACGCTCACCACAATCTCCCTCAGAGACTTGGGGAAGCTCCCGATGACCAGTGCCCAGCTGAACTGGGAACCTGGGTTCCGGTCATTTCCCAGGCCCCTCGGATGTCACACTGTCATCCCCAGGTAGGCACTGACGAAGTGGGCAGCAGGTCACAGCCCCCAGGAACACTTCCTCTCCCAGGACATGCGGGGTTAAGCCGACAAAAAGCCCAGCAGCCTCTCCTCTGAAAATCCTCACAGTGGGGTGCAGCACAGCGCTGTGCTCAGATTCTAGTCCCACAGACTGGCCACGCTGCCCTGTGAGGTGACGTGCCGGCCGAGGGTGGGCAGCATGAAGAACTCTGCTGCATCAGGAGCTGTCACCCCCCCACCCCCCCCACCCCACCCCACCCCACCCCCACACACACGCTCTGAGAAGTCCTCAGATCATTCTTGTTGGAAACCTGCTTATGGCATCCGGAGGGAAACCCTCATGCTGCCCGGGTCACCAAAAAGCTCCTTGGTGACCAGGGCGTTGTCTCTGGAGCCCAAGCCCCTCCCCTCTGGCTCCCTGCTGCCAGCCCAGGGTGTAAATTCTGGGTTCAAGGCCCCGTGGTGCAACCCTTGTTTTTTACTTCAAGCCCAATGAACTGGAGTCTTCCTGCCTTCTAGCAGGAGACCTGGAGCAGCCGTGCAAGGCACCCAGAGACGACCACAGGTATCTATCCATACAATTTGTTGCATCTAAAACTATTATGTCTTATTAGTGAGCATGAGCCTAGCCCTGTGGTCACCTTCCCTGAGTTCAGGAAGTTTCGTGGCACTGATCCATTCCAGGAAGACGCCGTAGCCCCTCGGGCGGGCAGCCTGGTGGTAGTGGTGGGGGTGGGGGTGGTTGTCACTGCCCTTTGGAGTCTGGTTTCTCTGGTGAGGTGTCTTTGAATCATGTTGTTTGTCTTTCCGCTAGACTATGAGCTTCGAGAACAAGGATAACAATAGCTGGTCCTGCTGTAGCCAGAAGATGCAGACACACTATGGCCCAGCAGGTGCTGCTCCGGAGCCAGGTATCTGCCAAAGTCCCTCACGTCCAGCTGTTAGGGACGCCTCTCATTTGAACCCCTATTTGTACTTGTAAAATTATGTCCTGTGTCTGATCCAGTTTGAGTCTCAAGAGAGCCTAGAAGGTGGGCACGGGGCTGGTGTTGCGCCCAATTCACAGGTTTATAAACAGACCAGAGGAAGGAGGCAGCCTCCAGCAATGAAGCAGAGCTGGATGGAGTACAGGGTCTCCTGAGTCCAGGTCGCCTCTCACCTCTCTGCCTCAGGGGTCCCTCCCCTTCGGGTACAACACACTCACTCTGAAGTCACAGTCAGCTTTTGACACCGTTACAGCAGCCTGTGAGCTCTTCACATGATGGATCCCTCCCTGACAAGTGTGGGGAGCGCAGACAAGGCTTTTTGGTTTCACGTGTTTGTTTCCCTCCTCACCTACCACATCTCAAGGTCACTTGAGAAGAGGCGAGAACCCAGGCCCCAGGGCCAGAAAGACCGGATTCAAATTCCGAACCTGCCTCTTACTGGCTTTGGGTTTTGGGACAACGTTCTTAATCTTCCTGAGCTTCAGAAGCTCCGCCTCTGCAGTCGGGGTTAATGATACCGCTTCACAGGATATTTATGCAGATGACAAGATAACAGCGCTTGGGGAAGTACCCGCCTGGTGGCACATGCTGAGCCCACAAGTCTCAGTGGCCTTCTTTGCCACCACAGAGCTCTGTGGGTACAAGTAGCAGCCAGCGGGGCCAGGGCTTCCCACCTTGCACCCCTGCATGCCAAGGTTGGGGACGGGCCTGGTGCAGGTAGAGATAGCCACCTTTCGGGATGTGTGAGAATAAAATCAGACAGGGACTACACATAAGGTGCCAGCCACACAGCAGGAGCTCAACAGTGTGTGGACGTTCTGAGAGCTCCTGGCTTCACCAAGTCGTAAGGACAGCACTGATGTGTGTGCTCCCTCTTGGGACTCAGCACTCAGCGGAGGTTATCTGGTTCAATCATCAGAACAACTCTGTATGATCAGGGCAAAATGACTACCAGTTCTGTTTTGCAAATCAGGAAACTGAAGCTCAGAAATGTCACTCAGCTAGAAGGTTCCCCAGTGCATCTGATGCAAAGTCCCTTGTCTTCCCACTTCACCCATGTGCCTCTGGAGCTGCTCCACCTTCTGTAGGAAGCTCTCTGGCATCTGGAGCCTCTGTTTGAATACCTTGGGTGGCAGGGAGCTCACCACCCATCAATCACTGGTGGAGAGCTCCAATTTTCACTTTTTAAAAAACAACTTTGGTCCTAGTTCTGCCTTCAGAAGCACAAAGAACACAGATTCTCCCACTTTCAGAAGGCAGCCTTTAAAAGCCCACCGGTGTCCAGCTTGTACTTCCTTAACAGGAAGTACGTTAGCATCACGCATGCTAGGCAAGAACACATCCTCCGAAGGCAGAGAGTGTGAGTCCCAGTCCCGGCTTAGCTCCTTCCGCGGCTGTGTGGCCATGGGATGCTCTCCGAGCTGCCTCCAGGTGTGACACTTCATTGGGATGGGCTTGCTACCTGGTAGGCTCTCAGCACATAGGCGCTCATGGAATCAATGTGAGTCAGAAGGCTCACAGGCCTGGTAGGATTGGCCAGCTTCTGAGCCCGGTCCCCTCTCACACCCCCGACCTCGAGGCCAGGATCCTGCTGCCACCCAGACCTACCTGCAGGCTCAGACGCCACTGGTAATGACATTGCAGGCTAAGAGTTTAGAAAACAGGAAGTCACGTGTTCTCAGGAAGGCAGGGGCAGCGGTAAGGATGCCTGTGCTGTGCTGATGCCCAGCCCACTGACCACACGGCAGATGCACACTCACCTCCCCCTCAGGAGGGGCTGCTCCCACCACTGAGCAACGCGGGATAGTCCTGATAACCACTAGCTGGAGACTGGTTTCATGCGGGGATGCACGAGTGAGCTTTTCCATTCAGTCTTCACAATGACTGTGACCTTGCAGCTGGGGAAAGGTTAAGAGCAGGCCTACAGTCTCAAGCTAGGGCTGAACCCAGGCCTGTCTGCATCCTTAGTCCAGATGCCTTTGGCCCTGCCCTGGGCTGCTTGCTGGTCCTCAGGGCTGGGAGAGGGGTTCCTGACCAGGCTGTGACATCCTTCCTGTGGGAGGAGTGAACCACAATGGCAGATGCTATCCTGACTCTACAGTTGGCCTTCTGTGTTTGAGGATCCAGGGGGCTGGGAGGTCTGTGGGGTTAACAGGGACCCATGGCCTGCTGCCCACACCAGCCAGTGCCCACAGGGCCAGACCCATCGGGAGACCATCGTCACCTGCACCTGCAGAACAAGTCTACATAATTTACTGCTATTCCAGGAAAAATTTCCCCCAACCCCTCGTCAGTGTTGAATTAAAATACCCGTATTTCACAACAAAGCTACTCATCTGGTCACAACTACCCGTATTCTCTTAGACAAGGATTCCCGAGACAGAAAGGGAGCTGTGTGGTTTCTTGTAACAAACATTTGGGGCAAATATTTCCCTTCTTGTACTTTTTTTAAAAGATTTATTTTTATTGTTTTAGAGAGAGAGAGAGAGAGATACAGAGACAGAGACAGAGAGAAGGGGGAGGGCCCAGAACAGTCTCCATAGTTGCACATCATTGGTTTTTCCACATAGTTTCATTCCGCAGGTGGGTGTGGGGCTGCACAGGGCAGGAACTGGGCTGGGGTCTTGCCCCGGTGAGAACTGAACTGGGGGCACTCCCCAGTTCAGCATGTGGGTCCGCACGGGCCGGGGCTGGGATTCGATCCTTGGTCCCCGGGGCGGCAAAGTGAGCGCTTAACCCACTGAGCCATCCCGGCTTCCCCTCTTCTTGTATTTTTATTTCCACTAAATTTTGTTACGGTTGTGCAATAATTTTTAAAATTTTTCTGTGGTCACTTTTTATTTTCAAGTAAATCAACTCATAAGAGTGCAGGAAAGTAGGAACAAATCAAAACCACCCATAATACCACATTCAAACACAGCCACTCATAGCATGATGGACGATTGCCTTCTGAGGTGTTTGTTACTTAGAAATACTGTAATCATTCTACATAAAAAAAATTTTCCTAAAAAAAACAATTTTTTTCAGTTAGTAGTATAACAACATATTTCCATGTCATTTTATGTGATTCATATTTCATGTTCTTTCGTAATTTTATTCAATATTCTCCTGAATGCTTGCATAATAGTCCTTTCACTACTTACTTAACTATTCCCTGATTAACAACCATGTGTTTCCAATTTTTCCCCATTGTAAATGATTTTGTCATAAATAGCTTCATTCCTAAAGCTTTTTGTTGGTTTAGAATCCAATCAATAATACTTTGAAAAATGAAAGTTAAAAACTTCATCTAAGAGAAAAATCAGCAAGAGACATAAACAGGCAATTCTCAGAGGACCAAAAACAAATTGTTTATAAAAATATAAAAAGACACTCGTAGTGCTCAGGAAAGGAAAGCACAAAATGTCAAGGAGTTGGGCCGCATTCGTCATGGGCGGTCAGAAGCCCTCAGCTGTGTGGATGTGTGGAAGTGCACGCCTGGCAGAAGAACAGCAGGTGCAAAGGGCCTGTGGTGGGCCCAGGCCTGGGATATCCGAACAGCAAGGAGGCAGGTGTGGCCAGGGTGGCAGGACTGAGGGAGAGTGGGGGCGACAAGGTGAGAGGTCACGAGAGGGTGGGGCATTAGTTAAAACCTCCCTGGCCAGTGGATTTTACTTTGAACGATGTGAAAAGCAATTGCAGAGATTTCTTTTTTCTTTTTACAAGAAAAATGTGAAGAAAATTTAAAAGAAAAAAAAAATAAAGCCAATTGGAATAAACGTGGTTCATGGTTGCCTTGGGCAACTGGGTTGGCTGGAGATGCCCAGGCAGGCTGCAGGGTGGGCCTAAAATCCGGGCTACCGTGCGAGGCGCGGGCCTGCTCCCTAGAGGCCCTGCCGTGACCGCGGCGTTCACGCGGATGGAGTAGCAGCGTTTGTCTCTTCCTGCCCTCGCCCCATAAACCAAGCTACGGTTACCATGCAGAAAGTGGTTTTATTTCTATGGAAGGGGTGCAAACCCAGTTATCCTTCTGCTCTTTCACATTCATTAACATATATTGGCCACCAAGCCTTTGTTTCTGTTGTGCGCTGAATTGTGTCCCCCAAATTCCTGTGTAGAAGTTCTAACCCTGGGACCTCAGAAGGTGGCGGTGTTTGGAGATAGAACCTTTAGAGAAGCAATGAAGTTAAACTGAGGCCTTAGGGCAGGCTCTGATCCCCTGTGACTCCTGTCCCTACAAGGAGGGGGATTAGGAGTCAGGCCCACACCGAGGGGTGACCGTGTGAGGACACAGGAAGAAGACGGCCACCTACACACCAAGGACAGGGGCCTCAGGAGCCCACCTGCTGACCTCGTGACCCCAGGCTTCCAGCCTCCAGAGCCGCGAGGAATGAAATTTCTGTTGTTTCAGCACCTCGTCTGTGCTACTTTGTCACGGCAGCCTGAGCAGACAGGTACAGCTTCCTTCTCTGAGAACAGCCACCATAATTCCTAGGTGTGAGGAGGGCACAGTGCACGTGAGCCAGAACCTAGCCCAGTGCCTGACACACAGCAGACACCGAAACCGCCGTGCTGGCCGCGCTGTTAGGAGGAGGTGCTGGGCCCTGTGCGGGCAGTGAGAAGCACGTTAGCGACACAACTCCAGCTTGGGCAGGGTGGGCGGCAAGTGAACAGACGACCCCGAGAGAGGCGCACGGGGCACTAAGGGAGCAGGAGGGAGACACTGCTGCAGCCCGTCTGGGAGTAGAACACTGGCTGGCAAGTGACCACCTTTGGGGAGCAGAACGCATGTCTCAGCTCATTTCCCTGGTCCCGCCTTCCCAGCAGCCTCAGCGCTAGCGGACGGGTCTCTCGTGCTAGCAGACAGCGCTTGTCATGTGCCAGGCCCAGGACAGCAAGAGAGAGAGAGAGAGAGGGAGAGAGAGAGAGAACAACACACACACACACGTCAGTGTGTGCATGTGTGGGTATGCCTGTATACACATATGTGTGGGTATGTAGAATATGTGTGTGTGTGTGTGTGTGTGTGCATTTGGGAGTATACAAGGGCTGTCAAAAAAAAATCCAGCCATTGTCAATATAACAAGAATGGTTACATGGCTGGATACTTTCTGGACAGCTGTCGTATACGTGTGTGTATATGTGTGTACATGGATGAGTGTATATCTATATATTGTGTGCATGCATATATACATGTGTGTGCATGTATGAGTATATATATGTGTGTATGCACGTGTAGCATCCATTTGGATGGATGGATTGATAGATGATAGATACATACATGCATACATGGATGGATAGAGGGACAGAGGGACAGAAGAGAGAGGGAGAGAGGCTCAGCTCGGATACGTGGCTTTCCTGATTGATTTCAGGGATCGATGCTGTAACAATCACGGTCATACCAGACGTTTGCTCGACACTTTCAGTTTAAAAACGCTTTTATGTTCCTGATTTCACTTGATCCTGACAACAGTGGAGTGCAGTAAGCTGGGCAGATGGGATTTGTTCCACTTTGCAAAGAGACTGAAGGTCAGGGAGGTGAAGTCTCTCTGCTGGGGCCCGAGAAGCATTTGTGGCAGAGCCTGGATGGGGGGCCAGGCCTCACCAGGCCTTTGTTCTTCCTCACACAGCACACAGCATGCAGCCCTCACACTGTGCCCTTGAACACTAGCACCATCTAAAAGAATCCACTCTACAGCTAACACCCTCATGCAACAAGTTCAGCAGGATTTTGCCATTTCTCTGAGACTTTATTCTGCAGATAAACGCTCACAGTATGCAGATATACAAGCACAAGGATGTTTATTGCATTATTATTTGCAGGGGAGAGAGAGAGAGAAGGGGAAAAAGAGAGAAGGAAGGAAGGAAGGAAGGAGGGAAAGAAGCAAGGAAGGAGGCAGGCAGGAGGAGAAAAGAAGGAAAGAAAGAAGGAAAGAAAATAAATTTCCACCAACTAGAAGCCTGATAAATACATTTTGGTCTATTAATATACAGCAGTCAATAAAAACTGGTCTGCATGTGCTGCTATGGGAAGATTTCTAATTTAGGTAAAAAGGAGAAAAGTTTAGAATTATGTGTATAATATCTGAGTATTAAGAAAAGACCGTGGGAGAGCCAGGATGGCTCAGCGAGTTGAGCACTCGCTTTGCAGCCCCAGGGACTGAGGATCCAGTCCCCGCCCCGGACCGTGTGGACCCATATGCTGAACTGGGGTGTGCTTCCCGTGTGGGAGGCTCCCAGTTCAGTTCTTGCCACTGCCCCTCGTTCAGCCCCTGGCTCTAAAGGTTGTGCCTCCCATGTAGGAGGCCCCCAGCCCAGTTCCCACCCTGCGTGGCCCCAGCCCACCTGTGTGGAGTGAAACCATGTCAAAAACTAATGATGTACAACTATGGAGACTGCTCTGGGCCCTACCTGTCTCTGTCTCTCTGTCTCTGTCAAAAGCAATAAAATAAATCTTTAAAAAGAAAAGACCTTATATTGGCTGCATTTGTATGCTTGTATATACGGAAAAAACACATCTGGATGGAGTTTCTATTTGGGAGGACAACAAAGTTCTGGAGATGGCTGGACGGCGATGATGGTTGTACAACATTGTGTATGTACTTCATGCCACTGAATTGTGTGCTAAAGTTGCTACAATGGTAAATTTTATAGTATGTATATTTTGTCATACAGTATGCACATACATGTGCATATCTATGTCTGGATGGCCACACACACAAATGTCACCATGGTTAACTCTGAAGAGCAGCCAGCAGAGGGAGAGGTTAGAACTTTACTTATTTTCCACTTTGCACAATTTGTACTGTGAACACTAGGATAGCGCATTACATTTATAATACTAAACAATCCAAACTAAAACGGATGGCGTGAACTCTTCCATCAAAAAAAGGTATATGTGGCACAGTTCCCGGTGGGGCAGAAAGTGGCAAGACAGGGACTCATCTATCTTGCAAAGCACCTTGAACTTGGCTGTGTCCCAACATACAGTACTTCTGGTGATGACTTTTGGGGATTGAAAGTGTCGCAAATATACAATTACCATTCTGTCTGGACACAAAAGCGGTTACTGCTGGAGAACATGCATCCCTTAGGAAGTCGGTCCTCTCACGCAAGCCTCTCCTCCCTCCATCTGCACACTAGCCCCACCCACCAGGCAGGGGGAAGGAGATAAGCAGCCCTGACCCACCACCGTGCCCCAGTCAGTGCCACTGCCCACAGAGAGTCAGGCCCCCAAAGGCCAGCCAGGCTCTGGGCATCTGGAGCTGCCTAGGCATCCTCGGGAACCCATGGGGGGAAGGGAGCCCACCTGCAGCCCTCACCTGCCACCTGGTGAGGGCACCTCCTTAGGGGCTCCCACAGCACCCAGAGCAGAAACGCGCGTGTGATCTGATGCCCCCTCCAGCCGGGGCAGCTCACACTTGCAGGCCCTGCGTGAGCCTCTCGCCTTGTGGATACCTGGCCGGCCAGGGACAAGGCACAGGGCAAGGCCTTCCTACTGCCCCGACCTGGGAGGTGGCGGGAGAAACTGCCGTTTTGCTTCTGTGGTTGTTGTTGGGTTTATTGGGATGATGTTGGTTGGTAAAAATGACACAGGTTCCAGGAATATAATTCTATATCACATTGTCTATGTATTGCGTTGTGTGCTCACCACCCAGAGTCAGCTCTCTTTCCATCACCGTATATTTGATGCCCACTCCCTACTCCCCCATCTCTCCCACCCACCTCCCCCTTTACCCTCAGGTAACCACTGAATTACTGACTGTGTCCATGAGAGTTTGTGTCTTTGTTCCTTTCAGCTTTATATTCCACCTATAAGTGAGGCCATGTGTTTCTCGATTCTTTCATTCTGACTTATTTCGGTTACTACGATGGGTTCAAGGTCTGTCCATACCCGGATACCTCGTGGAAAGGAGCAAACAACTTGCCGGGACTTAAAGGGCGCCCGGGGCTTCTGAGGCCGCCCTGCGGCCCTTGGGGCTGGGTTCCCGCTTGGAGCAGAGAGAGGGGAAGAATGGCTGCCTCCCGCGGCTCCTCCAGCGGTGGGCATGCTCATCTCACCCCGGGGCCCTGGTCACTCATCGTCTGACATGGATCAGGTCCTGCTGAGCTGTCACACTGTCCTGGGTGCTGGGCTCTGCTCTCCAGCCTCACCCACAGCCCTCCCCACCCGAAACCACCCCCGGCCTGTCACGGAGGAGATTCGGGCAGGACATTCCCCCCCCAAGAGGGAGAGGGACAGGGGCCCAGAGAAGGGGCCACAGGGACCTTCCTTCCCCCACAGCCAGGGTGGGCTCTAGTGCTGTCACAGGGTCCCGCCGCCCCGTCAGTGCGGTCACGGGAGCACAGCCCCTCCCCTCTGGCCCACAGCTGTCTCATTGCTCGAGGTTTCCTGTCACATTGACATCCAGGGCCTGGGTTATCTGTCCCCTGAGATCTCCCATCTGCACGGCTCACACACACCCAGGCGCCCGCCCCCACTTGCGGTCCCCTTCCCCGAACTGCACACCCCCAGCCCTCTGTGCTGAGAGGCCGGCGCAGCCCCAGCTCAGCGGTGGCGTGGGTCTGCCTCGGGGCTGGGGGCTGGGGTGGGAGGGCTTCTCCCCAGATACCAGGGAGAACTGCGCAAGGGTCCCCCACGATGCAGGGCCAGGCTAGTCTCTGGGTCCTGCCAGGGAGAAGGTCTGGCTCTGGGTCACCAGGCACATGCACACACGTACAGCTGTGAGGACACGTGTGTGCCTGGCACACACATGTACATGTTCAGCCCTGCGTGTGTGTCTGGTGCACACATGTACATGTTCAGCCCTGCGTGTGTGCCTGGTGGACACATGCACCTGTTCAGCTGCGAGGACATGTGTGTGTGCCCAGTGCACACATGTGCATGTACAGCAAGTGAAGACAGGCGGCTTCCTTCTGGTCTGAAGGCCCAGGAGACAAGAACTTGCCAAGGCTGGGCCACGACCCCAGCCCCCTTTCCCTTGGCAGAGAACAGGGAGGAAGCACGGGGTCCCTCGGCTCTCACACGGGGGACCCCTAATGTCGTCAAAGCTGCCACTCTCAGAACCAACAGCCACTTTCACTTTGGCGCCCGGAGCCTTCTGTTTCGGGGCTTTCCTGGCGCACACGTGCCCCGAGTGCAGAGCAGCACAGGTCCCCTCTGCCAACGGGGCATCGCTGTGCCCTGCTCCAGGAACAACACTGTGGCCGCCCCAGCCTATCCCACCCGGGTGAGGGCCGCGGTGGGGAGGGCACGCCGAGGGCACGGACTGCCTGCTCTCTCTGCTCTTCTCTCACTTGAGCTAATCAGGTCCCATGACCAGGGATTGGTATTTATGGAAAACGCGGAGAATTTTGACGTAGATGGCAGTAGCGTCAGCGGGCGAGGTCCTGGCTGGAGAGGGTTTCTGAACCTGGCCTGCCTGGCAGCAGCGGCAGAGCCCAGCAGTGCTTCTGGGCCGGGGTCAGGATCACCCTGGGCAGCTGAATCAAAGGCCCAGGACCTGCCCTCTACCAGGCTCCCCCCTGGTTTTGGGTACGCTGGCTTCTGCAGCCACTGCCTCATGGCTCAGTCAGGTCTGGAAGCGTCTATGAGCACCGTAGACACGCTGCTCCTTGAAGGAGGGCCACCCCAAGTCCAGCAGGGACCAGCATCCTCCATCTCTTGTCAGCGAACCCCCCGAGGGAGCCCCGACACTGACGTTGCAGGTCCACCTTGGTTCACTGCACACTCCATGGTGTCGCTGTGTCATCACGCCAAACCTAACACGGCTGCCCGAGGATCTACTTTGTTTAAAACACACTAACAGGGACAGTCCTGGAAATGTCTTTCCCCCTCTGGCCCCACCTGCTTCACGTCCAGTCACTTGCTGAGGACCAGCTTGCGGGGGCTGGGGCTGCGGGGGAAGACCTCGCGCCTGGCTGTGTGCTGGGAGGTTCTGGACGGCAGGACCGGGTCGGCTTCAGCAGCCTCGGCTGTGGCCTGTGCTCCTGCCACCCCGTCACAGGCCGCTCTGGGCCATGAAGGGACCCACAGTGGTTTGCTCAGGGCTGTGTGGAAAGGGGATGGAGGGCCCGGGCACCCCGCAGCATGCATTCACTCACCTCCCCGGGTTCTTTGGCCAAAGAGAGCAAGTCTAGTTCCCAAACAAACCAGAATGACCGGAGGAGAAAAGAGCAGAGAAACGCTGCAGCCAAAATGGAGCTGCCCTGGGACGTCCTTCCCTGATTTTTCCTGCGTGGAGAAGAGGCAGCACCTACCAGCCCTGGACAGTGAGAAGCTCTGTGCACGGAAGCCAGCGAGCCTGCTCGGGTGTCAGCAGGGCTCTTGGGGCTTCTTGCTGCCCCTGGCGCTCCAGCCACACCTGCCTTTTCCCTCCACCCTAGTAGTCCTCTCCACCGCGCCCTCCCTAAGCTTCCGTCCTCAGGGCTGCAGCCCGCACACTTCCAGTGGCTGAATTACTTTGTAGTGTAAAGAGCACTTAGTTGCTCTCATCACGTCTCAGGGCTTCTCTCCTACTCAACCAGATTGCAGGCGGCTCAAAAGCAAAGACCACGCACGGCATCTAGTTCTGCTTCCACCACCGTAGGAAGCCCTGTGCTGGCGTGGCGGCACTCCTGATTGCGGAATTACTTGGATGATTGATGACTGATCGATCAGCCGTCGTTCATGCCGCCCTATGAATGACTTCTGCCCCTTCACATTTCAAAGAACCCACAAATTGGAAAAGGCCCGGGAGACTGTGTTTGTGGGAGCCTTGGCCAACGTTGTCACCCCAAGTGCGTCCCCAGGGCAGCTACTTCACTCCCGGTTTCTTCACCAAAATAAGGGTGTTAGTATAGCAATCTCTATGATTCCTTCCAGCTGCACCTGCTGCGTGGCCCAGGGTTCAAGCTAGTCCTCAGGAAGAAAACTCCTTCCAATTTCCTAATGAGCAGCCTTCACAAAGCGTCAGATTCCTAAATGTGACCCCCCCCCCTTCCCTGTTGTTCTTACCTGTGGGGCTCTGGCATGGGCATGAGTAAGTGGGGTGGGGAGCCCGTGAGGGAGGAGGCTGGCAGGGCCCCAGGTGTGAGCAGGCTCCCTGTCCTGCATTTGACGCAGGCCCAGGCCAGGTGGCAGGACAGCCGTACAAGCCAGCGTCCTACTGACACCTGAACAAAGACCTGGCCAAGGGGCACCTAGACTGCCAGTCTTCTGGGAGGGCCCACCCCTGGGAGGGCCTACCCCCCACCCCCCACCCCCAGCTTCCAAAAAGACCTTTCATCAGACCCGTCAGCTTGACCACATTTTACTCATTGTTCAACGCTCAGCGCAATGCCACCTCCTCTGGACAGACCCCCGGGCTTCCTTCAGGCAGTGCTAATCGCCCATTTCTCTTCCACAGGGTGCCCGCAAGCCAGGAATCGCGGGCGAAGCTTATCGTCTAACAGCACACCAGTCACCTTTTCAAATAACACACTCAATGTTTTCCTTCAACCTTCACATACCTGTTCAGGTGAAGTACCCCAAAGAAATGAATCCTGTTGTTAACCTTGTAAAAAAGGTTCAAGAAATACAGTAGTTTGTGTCTCCAGATGTTTTGGACACTATAGTATATTTCTTGTACTTCTTTCCCACAGTAACAAATGGACTCATTGCTTTAACTAGAAGAACTTCTTGATAAGGTGTCTGGAGGTTGAAGAAAAGCATATGGAGCATTGTTTGAATATATAGCTAATGTTAACTATCATAAAATAAATTTATGATAATATTTCAGACTTTACAGACACTGTCATTCTTGGACACGTTTTTCACTAATTATTTGATGAAAGGTCTCTCTAGTTAAAAATTAAACTCCACAAGCCCTGGAATATGTTTTATTCTTCTTTGACTCTCCAATCCCTAGCTAACAACAGCACAAAGTGGGTGATCATAAGGGTTGGATGGGTGAATAAGTGATACAGTTAGGTGGTTTTTACCTGAACCCTTGCTCTGGGGCTGAGCCCTGAGTGGTCAGCCTCCCTCACTCCTGTGCTTTCAGCTCTCTCTCTAATCCTCAGCCCCAACCAAGTTTGACAGGAAGAAATAAGATCAAGACTAAGAGCGTCATGTCTCAGATGTCCTAGACAAGAATAAGTGAGCATCAGAAAACTCTGGGTGCAGGAGAAAGACCCAGCTTCTCCAGCGACTTATTTCTGAGCACGTCTGAGGGGCCCACGCAGGCCACTTGTGAACCGGGGGGGCTGCCCGCTGGGCTGAAGCAAGCGGAGCTGGAAGGCTTTCCTGGAGATGTGTTTGTCAGTTTGGCAACCCTCGGTGCACCCAGCCCACGCCCATGAACACTCGCCTGTGACGTACTTGGTTTGCATGGATCAAAGGTCCCACAAAGCCTGCCACCCCTGCAGCTGCGGTGTTGGGGACGCGCTGGGGGCGTGGGTGGGCTGAGAGCCAACCTGCCGGGCTCTCACATCCATGTGAGGGAGTTCACCCTGCAGCTTCCAAATTCACATGTCGCCTACCCTTCTCAGGATGGGGTGGGGGGTGGGCCTTGGGCACATCACCGTCCCCCTTGTTCTCTTAGTGACCCTGTAATTTGGGTCCCCAGGATGTCTCACCAGGATCACCAGGGAATGAGGAGAGCTGCAGGCCTATGGTGGCATCTACAGCATCCCACGGCTATATTTTGATGCTAAGCCTGGATCTATCAGCACAGACAGGTAGAGATTCAGATGTCACTAAGGAAAAGCTACCAGAAGAAAACACAGCAAAATGTTCACAGGGGCTTCGTCTCTGGCTTATAAACTTATGGATGATCTCAGCTTTTTTTTTTTTTAATATCTTTTCCTATTTTCCAAGTTCTGCAATGTATCATATAAAAATATAAGATTTTGAACTCTAGAATAGTCCCGTGCACTTGGGCTGTCTTGTATTAACCTTAGCCCTCAGTCCCACCCTTAGCTGCCCGTCAGGTGCGTTCAGGCCCACACCAGCAGGAGGCTAGCGGACGGGATGCCGGCGTTAACGGTCGGTTCCGACCACATCACAGAGCCCTGGAAGCTCACGGCAGGGAGGCTGGACATTCAGCCTGGTGTCAGTCACCTGACCACTGTCACAGGCCAGTGTGGCCAAGCCTGTGTGCAGGTCCTCCCCCCACCTGGCTTAGTGCCAGCTCACAAGGCAGATGGGACCACATCGTCTCCTCGACCCACTCAGGGCTTGACATTCTCCTCTCGTGTCCCAGGATGAGGACCAGGTTGGGGTTTGGGAGAGCTCTGAGGTTGGGCCAGTGTCACGGGAAATCCCTTCTAAAGCGCAGCTCTGGCCCCATGACCACAGAAGAGGCCTGCGTGTGCTGGCCCTGAGGCTGGCCAGGCGGCCGGGCCGTGAACGTGGCGTAGGGACCAAGCCCCAGCGATGGGCAGGCATCGGGGCCCAGCTGGTATTCTGTGGCTGTCCTAGACACACAGGTGGCACGGCCCGGATCGGGACTGTGTCTACACACACAAGTCCCTGAGGGAGAGGGTCTGCCCTCGCTCAGAGCTCTGCACCAGGGAAAGGTAGGGCTGGGGCCACGCCCCGCAGGGGGAATTCTATGGGGTCCTCCGAGGGCAGTCTCTGCTCCAGACTCGCTTCCTCCCAGGAGGTCCCTGGGCCGAGTCCAGGCCTCAGCCCTCTCTGTGCTGTCGGAACAGGACCGCCCGGGAAAGGCCTGCCCTCCCTGCTTGAGGGGCTGAGGCCTTTCCTGCCCTCCTCCCCCACCCCTGGCCTGTCCTGTCTTCAGACTGACTCATCTCCTCCTCCTGGATTTCCCTCCTTTACCTCCGCCAGCCCCCCAGAATTTCCCTCCCTTATTCTATTGTCTTCTGCTCCTCCTCCTCTCCTTTCCCCACATAGTCCCTTCCTGAGATAGCATTGTCACCGGTCACCTCAGATGGCCCTGGGTGACATATTGCCCAGCAGCCCTGGCCCTGAGGACTTGGGGACGGCCTCTTGTGCTTTACGCAGCTGTTGCTGGAGGATGTGTGATCACCGGCCACCCTGGCTGTGCATCCTGGCACCTGTGGGCACCTTTCTGTGTGAGCTGCTCTGGGATACGTACCACGGAGGTCACACTGTCTGCTCCGATGTGAGAATCATTGGGCAACTGCAGTCAAGTCTGCAACGTGACCTGAGACCTGAGGCCAACGGACCTGCTTAACCCAGACAGCCGGGCACACACAGTAAACTCCAGGGCCCGGAGTCCTGTTGTCCGCCTTTTATGTTAGCGCCAGGCTGCCCCCGATTAGTAATGCTCATTCCTGCTTCCCATCTGACTTCAAATACCCAGGCCCTTCCTATCTGGAAGCAGAGGACTGAAAAATAAAAATCATCATTTCTTCTCTTTTTTTAAAGGAGAAAGGGAAACGGAAGGTAACACACATAGTCACAAAAACTAAAAGCCAGTTGTGCGGAGGTCATCTGCCGGGGTATCTGGAGTCTAGGTTGACAACTTGCATCTTTTCCCTCTTTCTTTTTTTATTGTTTTTGACAGAGAGAGAGAGACAGAGAGAACTGAACTGGGGGAGCTCCCAGTTCAGCATGTGGTTCCGCTCCGGCCGGGGCCGGGATTCGATCCTGGGTCCCCGGTGCTGCAAAGTGAGCGCTTAACCCACTGAGCCATCCCAGCTTCCCCTATCTTTTTCCTCTTGATCCTGCATTTCAGCTTCCAATGTGTGGGAACTTGAACTAAACTGTGCTGATTTATTAGTTGAATACCAAATTCAGGGAATCATCATTTTTTAGAACAAAACCAAACATTTAAACCGAAACAAAAAAAAATAGACCCCATTGAAATGAGTGGTTAGAATTTGATCTGAACCTACATAAATTTATTTTCCAAAAATGATTACATTAAGAAGCATGGCAGGGAAAGCCGGGACGGCTCAGCGGGTTGAGCGCTCGCTTTGAGGCCCCGAGGACCGAGGATCGAATCCCGGCTCCGGCCCAGGCAGGACCCACATGCTGAACTGGGGAGTTCCCACAGTTCGGTTCTCTAGCTGCCTCTGTCTCTCTCTCTCTCTCTATCTGTCAAAAGTAAAATAGAAATAAATATGCACTGAAGATAAAATAATTACTCTCTATAAATATAAAAAGATATAAAAAAAAAAAAAGAAGCATGCCTATTGCCTGAATTAGAATCAGTGATTCATTTCAGCTAAAGAAGTTTTCTTTCTCTGTGAATACTATGTGCTACAGATTTCAAGCCGGTGGTGGCAATGGAAAAGAAGAAAGGAAGTTTGCTTGTTCACTTTTAACGTTTTTGTCTGTTTGTTTGTTTGTTTGTTTTTTTAAGATTTATTTTTATTGTTTTGACAGAGAGAGAGATACAGAGACAGAGAGAAGGGGGAGGGCCCAGAGCAGTCTCCATAGTTGCTCATCATTGGTTTTTCCACATAGTTTCATTCCACAGGTGGGCGCGGGGCTGCACAGGGCAGGAACTGGGCCGGGGTCTCACCCTGGTGAGAACTGAACTGGGGGCACTCCCCAGTTCAGCATATGGGTCCGCAAGGGCCGGGGCCGGGAGTCAATCCTTGGTCCCCGGGGCTGCAAAGCGAGCGCTTAACCCACTGAGGCATCCCGGCTTCCCCAACTTTTAACATTTTGTTTGCTGGCCTAAGATATCACACCGCCCCGGAGAAGACCTTCTCATTCCACGAGACAACAAAACACCCCGGAAATCCTGACTCCGGCTAATATGACACATGTCCTTAGTAACTGCCTCAGAGAGAAACCCCTGTTCTTGACTGTGTCCTATGATGGTTGTGCCTTGTTTTTCTCCGGAATGTGCCAACTGTGGCTGGTAGAAATTGTCTTTTATTTGGGCCATAATAAAACTGTTTTTAAGCTCCCATCCTTGGAGAAGTTTCACTTATAAATGGAAAGAATAAGTTCACCATTTCCCCACAGGCCGATGCCGCTTTCCTTGAACAGAATTACCCTGGGCGACCGCGTTGGCGTTCCCAGTGCAGCTGCGTCAAGGGCCCAGGGCAGCCCACTTCTCTCCCCAGCCTGCTTTTCCAACTGGCTTTGTACAGAAACTTAGCTCCAATACAGAATCTGCCTCCCACTGCAGGGTGGGTTCTTCAACACCCCGTTTTTCTCCAAGGCAAGAGCGATTTAGCTCTAGTTCTCAACAACTCGAGGGGTGGCTTCCCCAAGAATGGCTCAGAACGAGTCCCCTGAGCAAAGCCTGCGGGGGTGGCTTGCAGGCTCAGGACCGGTGGCCTCCTGCTGGGGGCAGGGTGCTGACCCCACTGACACCCAAGGGTCCCAACACCTTGAACTCCTGAAAGCCATTTCTGTGTTTCTCGGGTCCCATCCTTCTGAAAGCAGAAAGCTGGGCGACTGGGGGAGTGAAGAGGGTGGGGAGAAGGGAAGAACTTTGCCTGTGGCTGTCCCAGCTCTGAAACGCCGGGAAAAGGAGGCTGACAGTGCAAACCCAAACTTCAGTTGTCTCTGTTTTAAAGGCAGAAAATTAAAAAAAAAAAAAAAAAAAAGCAAAGGCTAAGAATAACAGAAGTACAGTTTCAAGAGCCCTGGGAAAGGCCCAATATATCAATATTTTTCTTGAGTGTGTGCTCTGGAAAAAAGACAGTGACATAGTATTAATCCCTCTCCTTGTCTCTTCCTCTCTTCCTCCTCCCCTTCTTTTATTCCTTTTTATTGATTTCACTGTCTCTTGCCTTTCTCTTCTGTCTCTCACCTTCACTCTCATTTCCATATGTCTCCTCCTTCCCTCCTATCCTTCCTTCCTTCTAAAGGCCGATCCGGGCATGGAATTAAGTGCTGACCAAGCTCATTCAGTTACCAGAACTTGCCTCAACCTCCCTGGTGACCAGCCCCTCACACACCGGAGGGCGTGCGATGGTAGAAAGCCACTTGGAGACCCCTTGGCCTTCCTTCGTCTCCTGCAGTGTTGTTCCAGCTCCTTGTGTCATAGCTGAGCAACCGGGAAGTGAAAGTGCGGGTTTCCCTGAAATACAGGGAATATTTACTTCCCAGCAGGAATTCTTATCCAGCCCAGGCTGCCAGAAAATCCGGAGCCTCCATCACTGGGAGGCCACGGACGACTGGCCGTGCCCTCGCCAGATTAAGTTAAGGCTGTTTTGGGAGCAATCCGTGGGTGAGATTAACGCAGTACCTTTCTCCTCCGCTAGTGGGCGTGTTCAGATGATGCACCACCAGACACAAACACACTCCTAACAGCTTTGCCACGGAATATTGCTTTTCTGGGCTCTGACACCAGCCCCAACTTTGCAAGGAATGTAAGTGATATTTACTGCCTAGATCCCCGCTGGAACGCAGCTCTTATGGCTCAGCCTGCTGACAGCACCTCAGATTTATGCTGGCAACAAGCCTGAGACTCAAGCTAATCAACTCCACTGAGGACTTGGAATTTGAGACTCAGTGCAGATCTTATGATCGGTTTCACGGTGCTTAGGAGTCCCTCAAACCTGACAAATTCACAACAAAAAGAACACTCGCCTTGCACGCTTTTATGACCACTTCCAGGTTAACTTGGGCTCCCTTTAGGGAAAAACAAAGAACAAAACATTTGTCTTTGGACTGGTCCAAGGTGTTGGATAGTTTTTTGTGTTAAACTGAACTCCATCTTTATGTTTATACCACTTCAGTTATTTTATTTTATTTTTTTAAGGTTTATTTTATTGTTTTGACAGAGCGAGAAAGAGAGACAGAGACAGGGAGAAGGGGGAGGCCCCAGAGCAGTCTCCATAGTTGTACATCATTAGTTTTCGACATAGTTTCCTTCCGCACAGGTGGGCGTGGGGCCATGCAGGGTGGGAACCAGGCCGGGGGCCTCCCGCATGGGAAGCATGCTCCAGTTTAGCATATGGGTTCACACAGGCCGAGGCTGGGACTTGGTCCTTGGACCCCGGGGCTGTAAGGCAAGGGCTCAACCCACTGAGCCATCCCAGCATCCCTGTTTTGTTTTTTTAATATTAGAATTTGGAACTAATGTTTTGGGGGAAATCATCATGTAGATAGAACCTACATGCTTTTTCAACTCCAACTTTCCCCCTTAGTTTTAGGAGTTACCCAAATACTCCTCTGATTTTTGTCAGCCCTTCATGCAAACACAGTCCTAAAGCCCCAGCAGAGAGCCCAGCACCTTGCTATTTCACACCTGTCTTCACCACCTGAAAACTCTCATGTCCCATTTGGACTGTTCAGAGGTTGTGGATTCCCGGGGGGATTTTCCATTTGACAGTAATTCTGCTGGGTTGGGTTATTTCTGCCTCCGCCGCTTCTCTGCCGCAGTGGCTCAGGAGCCAGCGCTTTGCAGGTAAAGGGGCAACGCAGCCCTGTCTGTGCCTCCTCCCAGGGGCCCTGGAGCAGGCTGGAGCTTGCTCCAATTATTGCCGGGGCTGGAGAGCACAGACCAAGTGTGGAGGACTAGTTGCTAGGACCAGCCTCTCCTTCAAGTTTGTCTGGTTTTTAGTAGTAGTTTGGGCCAATTCTCAGGTTTTGCTTCATTCTCAGACTTACGTGTTTGCCTGTACACCCCCAGCACCATGTGCCCTCCATCACCTAACCCACCCAGATGAGACCCAGCAAAGTTGCTCATGCCCAGTGACTGAGGGCCTTTGTATAGTAATATTCGTACATCAGTGAGCTATTCCCCACCGGATACTTCCTCATTCCAGACATCTGGTAGCCATATTGCATGTGATTGTTCTCCACTCCCCTCAGCCAATTCATAATTGTCTTTTAAATCATTTAGGTGCAAAAGCAAAGCATGATAGCCCCACTGTTCAGGAGCTAATAAATTCTAGCCCATAAAAACTGAGGGAGAAGGCTTAGGCCATAAAAATTAAATATTTATATAGATACTGTGCCCACATACACAGATAAATGCACATACACACATTTTAGGGATCACTATTCATTTTTAATTTCTTATGTGATATCCAATAAGGTTTCCAGCAGGAAAGAGGGAAAGGAAGATTTATTGCCTCCAAATTAATATAAGAAAACATGCTTGTGATAGCTAACCTCCCTTTAAAAGAAAAAGGATACAAAAATATTAAATTGACAAAATTACTTTTTTTTTTTAGTGCAAGAAAGGTGAGTTAATATCCATAAAAAACTTAGACTCGCTCGGTTGAGGGGTGCTCTATAAATACAAAGCATAGTTATAATTTATTATTGAGCAGAGTCGATTTTTTCAGCTGCACCATTTTTCAAACCTCTCCTAGCACAGGTCTGTCTGATGGGAGCTCTGACACGGAGCCAAAACACCTCTCCCGACACGGAGACCATCAATCAGTTTAACACAAACACTCCTCCAGGGCAGCCTCTCTGTACCCCAGCAAGACTATAGAGCCGCCTTCTTTCGGTTACACCCAGTGCCTCACACAGAGACCCCATATCCACGGCCTCAGCCGGGCAAGGGCTGGAATTTCCCCCTCACTGCCTCGCTCCCAAGAGGCTAGAGCATCCTCACTTTTCTCTTCCAGCCCAGCCTTCTGCTAAATTGTAACCTGCAAATCGGCAGCGGCCAACACCTCTGTTCCCACTCAACCCCCCTCTCGCCCACCTAGCTCCTCTGCTGTGCATGAAAGGGGTCAAAACCGAAATATTCTCTTCCCTGCCTGGCTGGAAGGAAGCTATGCTCCCAAGCATAGAAAGGACGCAAATGGCACTCAGAAACAGGTGTTACTAAAACTGAAAAGATGTGATCTGGTTTTGAATCAATCTTTTAAAAAAGTCTGGCAAGCAAGATTTCTTCGTCTGTGGGACTGGGTCCATTGCAATAGACTAAACGTGCTGACCCAAAGCAAAGGCCCTCAGGACTGGTCTGTTGAATTGGAAGATGGAGACCCACTGGATTTTTAGTTGTAAGACCTAGGTGCACGATTAATCAAGGGCTTCGCTGGAGAAGGGGATTGGGTCCCCTGTCCTCCAGTCCTGGGTGACTTCCCAGCAGCAGCTGGAGTGGTTATCACATATATTGCTACAGGCTGATTAAGAAGGTCACCAACATCAAATCAACCTTTTTTAATGTGACGTTTTTGGTTATCCAAACATGATTTTATTCTCAGGAGCAATGCATGGGCTTTAGTGGACAAGGAGAAATCTAAGAAAGTGCGCCAGCAAGTGACCTGAGGTTTTAGAATAAATGAATCCCAGAGATCATTTGTTTGTTCCTGTAGTCCTTTACTAAGTGCCAGTTGGGGCGCCGTGGTGGTGATGGGGATGCCATGGTGGTTATAGGGGTGCTGTGGCGGTGACAGGGGTGCTGTGGTGGTGATAGGGATACCATGGTGGTTATAGAGGTGCCGTGGCAGTGATGGGGGCACCATGGTGATTATGGGGGTGCCGTGGTGGTTATAGGGGCACTGTGGCAATGATGGGGGCACCATGGAGGTCACGGGGGCTCCGTGGTGGTTATAGGGGTGCCATGGCAGTGATGGGGGCACCATGGAGGTCACGGGGGCTCTGTGGTAGTCACAGGGGCTCCGTGGTGGTTGTAGGGGCGCCGTGGCAGTGATGGGGGCACCATGGTGATTATGGGGGTGCCGTGGTGGTTATGGTATCACAGGGGCTCCATTTTCTTTGCTGATGCCTGTCTTTCCCAATGTCTTGGATAGACCCAAGGGTCAGGCCTTGGATCTCTTCTCTAATCTTAACCTCACTTCTTTTGTGATCTCATCTATTCATTCCCAGGGCTTTAAAATGCCGTCCGTCTGCGGTTGGGCCCAGCATTCACACCTGCAGCCCTAGCTCTCCCCTGGCGTCTGGACTCAAACGTCCACTCAAATGTCCAATGGATAGCTCAGCTCTAGCATGTTCTAAGCAGAGATCCTTCTCCCCACGAAAGCCCTCTTTCTGGGGGCCATTTGGATGAATTTAATTTCTCAATTCAAAACTGGAGAAAAAAATTTTTTTTTATTGTTTTGTTTGTTTGTTTGTTTGTTTGACAGAGAGAGAGAGAGAGAGAGAAGGGGGAGGGCCCAGAGCAGTCTCCATAGTTGACAGCATAGTTTTGCATGTAGTTTCAATCCACAGGTGGGTGCGGGGCTGCGCAGGGCAGGGAGCCTCCTGCATTGGTCCCGGCAAGAACTGAACTGGGGGCCACACCAGTTCAGCATATGGGTCCGCCTGGGCCGGAGCCAGGATTCGATTCCTGGTCTCTGGGGCTGCAAAGTGAGTACTTAACCCACTGAGCCATCCCAGCTTCCCCTGGAGGAAATAATTTTTATATTCTATACAACTCTTCGGATTATAGGAGTAAAAAAGTTAGCTATAGAAAAATGTAAAAATATAGAAAAGCATGAAAAAGAAAATAAAAATTACTCACAATCCTAGCACTCAAACGTAATCACTGTTAACATTTTGCTATTTTTTCTTTCAATGTTTATTCTAATGCATATACTTTTTTACTTATGGTTTTATCCTTAGTGCTTTTGCTTGTTTGTTTTTTACTACCCATTTTTTTACCATTTTTAGGTTTTGCTATATATTATTATTTAGCCATTGCCCTATTGTTAAAAATATAGGTTACTGTTGATTTTTGAGTATTATAAATAGTGTTTCAATAAACATCCTTAACGATAGATATTTTATTTCTCTAATTATTTCTTAAGAAATAAATTAATACACATGGAAATACATACCCGGAGGAAATAAATGTTTTTGAGACGCTTTAAACTTAGGACTGAATTACTTTCCAGAAAGATGGTGTTAATTTACATTCAACAGCTTTTGAGAGATTCTAATGATTGTATTCTCACCAACACTGGGTATTATCATTGAACAAAGAAAAAAACAAAACAACCTACCCGGTAAGCAAAAAACAGAATCTAATTTAAAAAGTTACATTTCTTTGGTTATTAGTGACGTTGAATATTTTTTCATACATTTTCTTTACATGTGTTTCTCATTTTATGAAATTGTGTGGTGATGGCTTTTTTTAAATACTGAAAAGACAAAACATTTATTAGAATTTATCATCTTGAAAATACAATGTATACATAAATTGTAAACATACTTTAATTTTCTCAGATTGTCTGTCTTTAATGTGGTAATAACTTTTGCTAATTTATTAATTAAGTGATGTGCCTTCTTAAGCAGTGATTTCTAGGAGCATGTTACATATTGGGGATATTTACCCTTTCCTCGTTGTATGTATTATGAATATTTTCCCACTTTGTCATCCATCTTTCATTTGGTGTCTTTCACACGTAGAAATTAAAATTTAAGTAGTTAAGATTTTTGCTTTTACTCATATGCTTAAAAAATATTTCCTCATTTTTATATCAAATATATATTCATTTATATTCTCTTTGAGGGACTGTTTTCAATGATGTCCTGAAAAACATTCACAATAAAAAATTAAGGGGAGTTTTGGCAGCGGCCCAGGCTGCTAGAATTATAACTATTGTGAAATCTGTGTACACACTTGCACACAATGTGTGTGTGCAGGTGGAAAGCTAATCTAGCAAAATTGACTTTATTGAATTGCAGCGAAATTGAGAAGGCAAAATCATGGCTTTCTTCACGGCAGCAGTAATAACCCAGCTGAGATCACTGTTTTACAGCTGGGTTAGGGATAATATTATTACACTTCCATTAGGTTTTGCTGCCATTAAAATTGGGTCCTCCTGCAGCTCATATATTTAATTTATCACAGTTGTCTTTAAAGAAATAAAAATTCAAAGGGGCAGAGGCATGTGTAGAAAATGCTTTATATGTGTACGACGTATTCATGAGTGAGACCCCTCTCATGTCTGATCACTCCCCTCACTGTGTGAGTGTCTGTCTGGCTTAGGTGGCCCCATGGTTTAGTGGCTTCCGTATCTTGGAAAAGGTTTTTATGTTTGTTTGCCTGGTCTACACCCTGTTAGCTGAGCACTCAGGGCCACAGGACACATGCCGGTGCTCTGGCCTGGCCTCACCTGCAGACCCCTCTAGCCTAAACACCTTCACCCTTGAGCCCCACAAATATTCTAGTGCTCAGTCCTGGAAAGATGCCATTTGTTTTCCCACAGGTAGATTCACTATTAGGGGCTCTGGGTGGTTCTATCTCTATCCCCTAAATGACCGGAGGCCCCAGAGCCTCCAACCACAGCCTGGGGACAAGCATGGCTTCTCCCCCAGCCCCCACCCCCACTTGCCATCTCTTACACTCTGTCACCCCACTTCTCAACCTGGACTTGTTTTGAAAACATGTGGGGCCGCTTCTTGCCTCTCTGCAGATGGCCCAGGTTCCCAGGAACACAGGGAGGTGTGAGGAACATATTGTCACACAAACCCAGTGAGTCACAGGCTCCCAGCTTACCGGCTCCTTTAACCCCCACAACAGCTTGAGGATGAGGTGTGGTTGTTATTACACTGTAAACAAGTGGACGGGCCTGTCCTGACCAAGTCCACGCAAGGCGTGAGCCCTGGGTCCTTCTCTGTGCTGGGCAGACCCATGTTCCGTCTCTGAGCACGTGCCTGGGTGATGTATTGGAACCCCCTTCCCAAACATTTCCAACCAGACATCCTCCAGATGTCGTGGAACTCTCATTGGGACGGGAGTCCCCTGCTTCACATGGTGGCTCCTCACCCCATCACTGGGTGCTCTTGGTGGTCAGTCTCCTTGTCACACTGACCCACGGGCTCTACCCTCTACTTGGTGGCGCCTCACATGCCATTCTTGGCTGATTCCCCTTTAGTCTTCCATGCCCTCTGCGTCTTACACTTGTCTCTGGAGGGCTCTGCCTGTTTTGTGCACTTCTCCCCCCCAGCCCAGGAGATTAGATAAAGCTGTGTGAACCGGAGGTACCCAAACTGCCTCCTCTCTCAATGCCTCTCTCTGATTGTTTACAAGATAAATCTGCCTAAATATAGATAGATAGAGATACTGAATACTCTCACTGCCCTCCTTTCTTTCTCCCAGGTCCTGAGTCTGGGGGTGGGGCTGAGGCTGGGGAGGGGCAGCCAGCCTCAAGCAAGTGACTGCCTGAGCCTTTAAGTCAGATTTTAATCTCCCTTCCCCTCCACCCACCCACCAGCACAGTCAACTGCACTGCGGAGACACCTGCTCAGTGGGGGTGGCAATGCTACCAGCAGCGGGGGGTAGAGGGTGGCAGAGGCACATGTACCCTGGGCGGGGCAGGGAATCCACTCCTGGCTACAGAGTCTAACTGGAGGTAGCAGTGGCCAGGCACAAGAAAGACTCCTAGCGCAAGACAGCAGCCCTGCCTTGGAAAATGGTCCGGGCCTGGTTAGGAAATGCACATCACAGATGGAACTCTTGTCTTCCTGAAAGCAAGGACATTATTGAAGACCACTGGGCCTACAAGGAAAAGAACTTAGGCACCAACTTGAAGAGGCTCCCACTGGCCAGTGATAGGCCACTAACACATGAGTTAGAAAATATTGCGATGGGCCAAAACACTTAAGTACATTTAAGCCCATTCAGTGATCATGACACTCGAACCAACTCACACGCATCGCTCTCCTTTGGAGGATGTTAGAAACCAAATCACTCCTTAATTTTTTAGTGAAAAGAAAACTCCTGCTTTTTGTTATGAAATGTATCAAACACGCACAAAAGTAGAACAGTAGAGTGAACCTCCATGCACCTGTCACTCAACCTCAACGATGACCCCCTCATGGCTGTTCTTCTTTACAGGCACCCCCCTTTCTGGAATGACTTATATAAATCAAATCACAGGCATCATATCCATCATTTCATCTAAAAATAACAGCTCATTGTAAATAAGGGGGAAGAGCCAAGCATTTATCCTGGGTATTTATCAGGGTAACCAACAAATTGATGAGAAGTTCATCTTTATAATAACAGTCCACCAAATAAACCAAGAAAGAGCTAGTCCCTAGTGAAACAACAGTGCTGAGAAATGACCATCAGCGGCTTCTAATGTCGCCAAGTAAGCCTTTGGGACATCGTTGGCCTCCTGACCAAGGTACACCAGACTATCTTGAAATATTGTCGCTATAAGGTCAAACCAGAATCCTGCCAAGCCTCAGATCCAGCTTCCAGTTTATAAAAATACAGGAGGCAGAGATGCCTGCCACAGGACACCACAGGGATGCAACCGGGAAATCCAGACTGTGGAAATTGTAGGTGACAAACAACCTGGCTTCCTCAACAAATGCAGTTCAAGGAAATAAAAGAGGGTGGGGGAGGGCGGGGTGCAGGGGAAGGAAGCTATAGATGTGAGACCAAGAAACATAAGCCAGTTGGTTCCTAATTCAAACAAACAAACTATAAGTTAAAAAAATAAAAGAATGAGACAGAGACATTTAAACACTGACTAGATATTTAGTAATATTAAGGAATTATTGTAAACTGTGTACGGTAGGTAGGATAACGGTGTTGTGGTTATTATTTTTTTTTAAGTCCCTATCTTTTAGAAATGCATACTGAAATACATACATGCTTTTTGTTATAAAACTCGTTTTATAATAACTTTACAGTCATTGTATTATTTTCTCTACTTGCATATGCTTGCAACATAAAGACCGCACTGATTTCCCTTCAGAAGACACGGAGTTGCCCAGACGTGAGGCTTCACAGGTAACTACAACACTCCAGGTTGCAATAGCATATGTTGAAGGCCGGCTAGGGTCCTAATTTAATTCTAAGAGCTTTATATACATCATCTCATTTATCAAATACTTCTCATAAAACCCTAAGAAGTATGTGCTATTACCTTCATCTCACAAATGGGGAAGTTAAGGCACAGAGGGGTAGAGGACACAGAGCCAGGCTCGTAGTATTTGGCCACTGTCGTAAAGTTGAGAGACAGCAAAACGTTCCTTCTGCCAGATACCTTCACGTGGAGGCATTTGGTCTCTAGGAGGCCCATGTTACCATGGAGATCTCCCCGAGGGGAGAACGCCGTGAGCTTCTGCACACCGCTGATGCCTTACTAGGTACCTGTCTTTCAGGTTACTCGTCCTTCTCTCCACCAGGATCCCGAGAGAAGGCAGGACTGGTCAGACCAGGACCGAAAGAGGTATTAAGGACAAAGGTCATGACCTCGGCAATTTTACCTGGAGCCTGTCTGGTTCTCAACCTCAGTGGCCAGAGCCAGATGACAGGCAAACAAAGTTGCCTTTCTTGTTCTTAGACCCAGGGAAGGCAGAGGGCCCCTGCTGGATCTGCTGACTGTGCAGTTCCAGCCCCTGCCCGGAAGTCCCCTTCCTCCCTGTCCCCTCCTGCTGGCACTGGCTCTTGCAGACTGGCTCTGGTGACTGCTGGTGGCTTCTTGGGATCCCGTGGCACAAAACATGGAAGCCATTTGTAGAACCATAGATGCTGCCGGCTCTGGGTCTCCTCAGACAACTAGGTGGGCCAGATGCTGTCATTTTGTTCCCCACCAGGATGCCATGGAAGTTCTCAGCCCAGACACACAAAAGGCCCTGCGACCTCAACTTTCCTTCTATGGGCTGGCTCTGCAGAACCAGGCAAAGTATCCAAAGGCTGGACAAGCCAGGCCCTGGAGCAGCATGGGGCCAAGGGACATGGGAAAGGCGCCCTGTTCACGGCAGTCCAGCCAGGGCACCTCCCGCTACGCTGGTAGGTGCCTAGTATCCAGGGCACGTGGAGAGGCTGGCTGCAAGCTCCCTGGGGCAAGTTCCCCACAGCCATGCTTTTGTTTCTAGTTGCCCAGTTTAGGGGACACAAAAGAACTAGACCATCTCGAGTGAAGGGTCTTCGAGCCATAAAGAATGGCTAGGATGAGCATGTTACGCCTGGAAAAGGCAAAACGTGGGGGCCTTGGGGATGTTCTCAATATTTGAAAGACTGTCTCGTGGAAAAGAGCTTAAACATGTGCATGCGTGTGTGTGCGTGTACTTGAGATCAGTAGAAGCATCACTAAAGCCAGTTGGAGAGGCAGTGTGGCCTACAGGCGGTTAGCCTCTGGAGTCAGAATGTCTAGCTTCAAATCCCAGTTATCTGGTCTGTAAAGTGGCGATAAACATACCGTAGTATTTATCTCCAGGGGCTGTTGTAAAGATTAAATGAGCTAATATATATAAAGTGCTTTGAATAGCCTGGTTCATGCTAAGTGCTCAATAAATGTTAAGTTAATGTAATGTTCATGACTGTCAGAAAATGGAAACTTCTATGCTAAGGCAAATGAAGACAGTAAGATCCAAATTGTATATAATATGATTCCAATTCTGTTATTAAAACACGCATGATTTTGAATGAATACTAGAAGAAATTGCAAAAACATTAACAGTAGATTAGGTGACTTCTGGGCAATAGGATTATGAATAATTTCAATTTTTAGATTTTAAATATTGCATATTTTCTAGGTAAGCATGTATTATTTCATAAATGGAAAACCATTTTTAATACTACCTCTATTTTTAAAAGGCATAGCACAAATATGCTTAAAAAATGTAGTGAGGTCCTGGTCTCTGAAAGGATTTAAACCACTCTATGACTAAAAATACTCAAACCCATATGGCAGTTGGGTTACTTATGCTGTTTAATCCCAACCAGGTAAAGAAGCCAGTGCATAAAATACAGACTGGAAGGAAGCAGATGACACTGGCAACAGTGGTTACTCTACAGAGATGGGTGATGAACTAAAAAAAAATCAAAAGAAAAGGAGGTCAGTCTAGATTAGCTTGAAGGCCCCCGTAGACCTGTCAATCTAGTTTCTATGACCATGATTCTTTGACCGCAAGATGGTGACAATTACATGAAACGATGCATCCGCCTGGACCCACCACATACTTAGCCCGATGGTGGTCATGCCTCCCCCACTATCCCCCACCTTCAGAAACCACTCAGGAGCTCCGGTTTGTTTTTGCATCACACCATAAACCTTCCCCAATCCCCCGCCCCCACTACCACCACTCCGATCACCATGTGGCTTTACAGTCTCATACTCTGGTCACCCAACTTTCCACTTAGGTCCCCTGTACATGTCACTCTCACGCCACCAGGTGCGCCTGCAGAGCCTGACCCTCACCTGCCCTCCTCATGTCTAGACGGCCCCCGATCCCTTACCCAGGCCCCCACCTCGCTCCTGGGAGTCCACGTTCTGCCCGTTGGCGGAGGTGCTCTCCTCCAGCAGGTGCAGGGAGTTTCTCCCAAAACGGCCGGCTCGTTTCCTGCACCAGATGATTCACACGAGCCCGAGCCTTGGGTCTCTCCCTTGGGCGTGCACTTTTTGAGTGCGGAGCCATTTTTCCTATGATCTTGTGTTCCCCATGCCCTAAATCACACTGTCTAGCTCTGCACTGAGGGTGTCCTCAAAATCCAAACCACCACCACCGTACGTGCTACTCAGTGGCCACTGCCCGTGGCCTGACACCCGGTCCCAGCAGAGGCCAAGACTCAGCTCGGCAGACATTCAAGGGCCCTGAACAGATAGCAGAGAGACACATAGTAGGCAATTCGTCAGGACAGCCCTACAGGGAAGACGCAATCCTGCCTTGGAGTGAAAGAACCATTTCTTGCCTCTCTTGGGACCCTCGATGTTGGGGTTTGTGTTCCCCACCGTACACCAACTGGAGAAGAACTGGGGTCATGAAAATGGGAAGCAGCTTAGAAAGCAGACTAACAGACACGAGGGTAGGGTTAATTTAGGGATGGTAGTTGACACAATGCACAAAAGAAGCAATGGCAGCCAGGCACGCTACGGGTGCCACTTCTCCTTTCAGGGATGGGTCCTTCTCCCCAGTCCTGCCCCGCAAGCCCCTGGAGGGCTCTTCCTGCTCAGCCACCATGGAGTCAGCTGGAGTTCTCTCCCAGCTCCAAGTTTTGACTGAACACCTTAAACCTCAGACTGTTGGCTCTGGAGCACACAAATAAGGGGGGCTGGAAGCACCTTCTCAGGTGATTGTAAAGAAAGGAGAGATATTTCAGGGGGTGCTTTCAGCAGAACCTTTTGAACCTTTTAACTCTTTAGCCCATTTGGCTTTAAATCAAACACGAAGATGCCCATTCAGTCTACATAAAATATAGTATTTTGTTATAAAAATATCTTAAGGCATTTTAAAATTTTACTTCTGAGCTTATTTGGTTATGAATCATTTATTTAATCTGGGATTGGCTATAATGTCTTGGCTTTTATCAGGCACCCTTGGGAATTTTTGCAGAGCCGTGAAACAGTAGCCACAGCCTGTTTTCACACCTAAGCGGCGTGTGACAAAATCGACAATAGGCTCCTACAGAGCACAGCTGTGGTGCTGCCCACACTTCCCAGCTGTTAAAGCTAAGTGCTGTTTCTAATAGTTAGAATACAAGGACTTCAAAATAACTTAGATTTACTAAAAAATTTAAATTGAAGTCAGAGCTATACCTATGTTAAAATCACTTCACTCATTTGCTGTTCAAAAGTTTTCTAGACTAGGGGAGAAAGTTGGGAGCAGAGTGAGGGTGGAATTTTGCCAGCACAGTGGGACACACATTTTGGTGCCACCTGTAATGTAGGTTGAAAAAAAAAGAAAAGTTTTGTGTGAAGGCCTTCTTTCTTTTGGAACCCACCAGTTTCTCGAGGATCTACTGCAGTGAGCTCGAGGTCCGATCCAATCCTGAGCGCTGGGGCCTTACGGGAGCTTGTGGACTGTTTGACACCCAGTTCTCCAGGTAGAGCCATGCTTCACGTGGTACCATTGTCCCACTTTCTCCAGGAGAAGCAGGTGGGCTCGTAGGATCATCACTTCAGTTAGTGGAGCTGGCTGGGAGTCCCTGTTTGTCTGCTTCACAGGGGACACACTGAGACACAGGACAGGAGGGCGAGCCTAGTGCTGGGTGCTGAGCCGGAGCCCAGGCTTCCGCTGAAGCGGGTCTTTCCCAGCAGTGCTCCGTTCCTCCTGCTGGACATGGTTCCTGCCTAAGCTACTCGCCTCCTCCCTTCCCTGCCTCTCAACCAAGGCCTGCTGGGACCTGCTCCTGTCACCCTCTGGACAACTCTTGGGAGCAGGTCAGCCCTGTGAGCTGTCTCAGCAGGAATTGGGACCTTTCTGGGTCTCGTGAGACACCCTCTGACCTGAGGGTGATCGTGAACCCGCTCCCTGTCCAGTGGCGACAGCACCTCCCCCGCCTCTCTGGGGTGAAGGGGTCAAAATGACATCTCTTCTCTCATGACATTGCAGAGCCCCAAGCCACCGGGCCCACGTTCTCCCCAGTGCAGGGGACTCATATTCCCCTGCGACTTGTACCCCCTGACAGCCAAGAGGCTGCACGATAGTCATGGCACCGCCTTCCGGCTTGTACCCAGGGACAGTTCTGAATCTCATTTCACCTCTTTGGGGCTGGGGTCTAGTGAGCCTCTCTCCTCTTTGAGTGTCTCCAAAACACATTTCTGTGTCCATCCCTCCTCCTCCTCCTCCTCAGCCCAAACCCCTGTCCTATCTCATGTGCTCCCAGACGCATAGTCCCTGGAGCTGTGACCAGAAGCAGAGGAACCCCGCTGCTACGGACGTAGCAGCCCAAGGAGGCCTGGGCCTTGTCCCCCAGCATGACTGGGGTGACATTAAGGAATCCTTTTGGACTCATGTCCGAAGGCCTGTGTGTCTTCTCCCCCGAGAGAGCCTTAAGCTGCCCACTGGGAAGGGGTGGTGGGTGGGGGGTGTTCATCTTGCCCATATGTTGTTCCAGCCCATTAGGACAGAGTCCAAGGCGGTGAGGAGTTAAAATGGGGGGCACAGAGAGGCCTGGGTGAGCCCTTGTATAGCTCCTGGTTTGTGCCCTTTCTGAGCTGCCTAATCTGATCTAGTGACCCCGTGGCTGTACCCACAGAGCAGCCAACCAGCATTCTAACAGTTTCAGTTACAAATTATAGTGCCAGGGGAGAAAATGTTCCCCGCACTGACTATAAATGCTTATCTCATTTAATCCTCAAAGCCTGTTCGGGGACATGGCTCATACTCTCCTGTCTTGTAGGTAGGAGGCAGAGGTTCAAAGGCGTTCTGCGATTTGCCCACAGTCATACACTAGTGGGTAAAGGAGCTGTTCTGTGAGGTGGCAAGGCCCATGTCACTGGCAGTATAGCACCTGCTGTGGAGTCCAGATGGCCGGGGAAGTAGGCTGGGCATTGGTGATGACAATGACAATCAACGTATTTTACATTCGCACAGCACTTGGCAGCTGCACTCCTGGGCTCTGAATTTGGGGCATGAACTGAGTTTGAGAAGAGGCACCATTCCCCTTCCCTTCTTCAGTGCAGAATCACCTCAGCCACTTCCTGAGGGACGTGAGCGATCGCCTGCCCACCGGGCTGGCCGCAGCGACAGCAGGTTTCCTGAGCAGAGGCTGCCCAGGCCGGGCCGGTGTGCTGGGGGCTGGGGGTCGGGCCCAGGGCGCTCTGTGTGTCCCTGCCCTGTCCACCTGCCGGCGCCCCTGCCAGCCGAGGGTGAAGCCCCGCAGCCCGCGGGGTGCCCCCAGCCCAGCAGCAGCACAGAGGCTCAGTGTGGGGCGTGGACGGTGGGAGCTCGGCACGATCTGTCGGCACCCCGCTGTACTCCCTGCGCTCTGGCTCCTCCCCTGGGTGCTGGCTGACCCACTGCCGTCAACCCCCCGTGAGCATGGCTTCCCTGGCGGGGGAAGCCCTCCTCTCCATCCTGTCTCCACCCCAAATCCTCACGTGGCTGGTCTTAACTACTTCCCACCAAGAACAAGATGAGTTTTGCTCTTGCTACCCTCTGGCCGAGCCCTAGGGGAGGCCAACGTGGCCAGAGCGTGCACACGGGGAAGGAAGCCATGGTGCTGAAAAGGAGGTTGGACAGCCAGGGCACTCACCAAAAAGAAAATGACAGAAGGGCTGGGCCGGGGTGGGGCAAGATGTGTTGTCATCCACCTTCCAGAGCCTCCTTTCCCGCCCCGCTCTGTCCACACTGCCCCCCCCGGACCCCTGCTAGGACATACCCCAGGCTCGGAGGACAGGGGCCTCAGGCGTGCTGCCCCAGGTCTCAGCAAGAGAAGAGGCATTGGCAGGCCAAAGAAATGCACAACATGGAAAGTCAGTGGAAAGAAAACATGTTTTCATCAAAGCAAGATCAAGAAACTGGTTTGGTTCTTCCACCAACCCCCTCAGTTTTCATATGAGAAAGCAAGGCCACCTGCTGGAGTTACCACCGTCCCTGGGAGATGACCCAGGGACGGGGAAGTGCCCCGGCCTCTGAGGCAGAAGTGCTGTGGACCACGGGCAAGTCACATAACCTCTCCGAGCAACAGCAAAATGGGGACAGGCCCACTCCAGAGGGCAGTGGTGGGGATCAACAGAGGTTGCTTATGTGAACAGACTCTGTCAACTGGAAAAGCAGAAATAAAACAGAAGGGGTCAGTGGCAGACCTGGGATGAGAGACCAGCCCCTCTGTGGCCCTGGCCCCATTCCAGCACCCGCCCCCCCCAGGCTGGGGGCAGAGTGCCCGATGTGCCAAGCACACTGCCTGTGGCATGAAGACCTGTTTCCCACGCTGCATGGCCGGCTCTGCTACCACATCCTTTCTCTCTGGTTTGTGGGATGTGCTGTGTGCTGTGAGGGTCGGCACAGAAATGGCCCCCTGTGAACACCTCTGACCACTAACGCCAGGTCCAGCCAGCTGCCCTACACCTCTGCATGAATTATAAACAGGGGTCTGTGCAGTCAAACCCCTGCCCAGCACTCAACCTGATGACTATCCTGGGCAGTGCTGACCCAAGCAGTCACTAACCTCGTTTCCAACAGTGCTTTACTGAGTGACTTTTCATGACCAGGCAGCATGGCCAAACCGAAGGGAGTTAGAGGATGGGAGTCCTGGTCCCACATTATTCCTTTCTAGCTTTGGTCCCTGGAAGAACTCGGTCAGCCCTCAAAACCTCAGCTTCTCGCTCTGTCAAATGGAAGTGACAAGCACTCTGTCAGGGTTAGCAATGAGGCGCGAACGTGGTAACCATGCGAGAGCACTTTGTCAAGTGGAAAGCAGGATCCGGCTGTAAGATGCTATCATATGTCCTAATAAAGATTTGTAAATGATATTATCGCTAAAATGACGTAGTGGTAATAATGAGACTCTAAAAAAATAGAAAAGAGACCTCCTCTGATGGAGCAAAACACGCGTTTTCCTTTCTGCACATGCCCACATAGAAGAAGCATATCCTTGCAGGTCAAGCGGCTCTGAATAGAACCTCGGGAAGCGAGACTGTCTGTGGGCAGGTGAGAGGAGGCCTGAAGGAGGGGCGTCTGGGCCCCTCTGCGAGGCTGAGGCAGTGGCTCACCCCCACCTCGGAGAGGCAACGAGAAAGGCAGGGCTGAAAAGCACCCAATGGATCTGTGTTTTAATACCCAACAGCCTACTAAAACCTAATAAAAATCCAGGCCAGGCTTTTCCCAAGAGAGACGTGTCGCTGCAGAATAAAAACCAAAGCGATAAAGGGAAGTTCCTAGGAAGACCACCCCCCACCCTCTGTGTTTGTAGGGACAGATGTCGTGTTCTTGTATGACAGTTTAAAATACACATGGTGTGAGATGAGCACTCCACTAACAAAAGCGCTCCCACGTGATCTCTGAAAGTACGCATTCAAATGGAGGTGCTCTCCGGGGCTTTGGTGTCGGGTCACAGGGATCCTGAGAGATTCCCTGCCACCTCTGTGAAGAGGTGACACTGCCAGCAATGCCCTGCCTGCTCAGCCACTCTGTTCCTTTCTCTTTCTAGTCATCGTTTTTGGTGGTGGAATCCCTGGCAGTTTGACCCCATTCAGGGATGAGAGAAGCAAAATGCTACTGTTCACCTAGGAGGCCGAGTCTGCTCAGAAAATGGAGCTGTCAGAGCCGCAAACGCAATGCACAGGGACCTGGGTCTCCTTCCGAGACCTGTAAGATGGGACAGGACTGGGCGGCAGGAGGTGCTCCTGGGCCACCGGTTTTGAAAGGGCACGAAGAGCCCAGTTGCTGGGTGGGTGGGGGGGGGGGTTGCTTTGTGGGACGAAAGCCTGGGGCAGCCCCTCCTGGGCTCGCACATCCTCACAAGGGGTTTTCCTAAAAAGAAAGAACTGTGACGTATTTGCTCCGTCAAAAGGGGCTTAACATGCATGAAACACAAGATTGAACACCCTGCCCTGCCTCTGACCTATGAGGGTGCTGAGGTGTTGGGACAGCCAGGCCCAGTGAGAAGGTGGCCACTCCACCCGGTTTAGTGCCCACGTCTTCACCCCTTTTTCTGACCTTCTGGGCCAAGAAAGGGTCACTGGCTTTGTGGCCCTCCTAGCACAGAGACACACGGTGGGAAGCAATCAGTGTCCCTTAGGCAAATATACGAGGGCTGTCGGGAAAGAAATCCAGCCATTATAACCAGAACCGTTATATGACTGGGGGTGCTCCGCACAGCCCTCGACTACTTATAGGACCTGCCCTGGAAAGTGGGGTGCACCAGGAAGCCAGTGGCCTCAGAGTCCCTAAAACGTACCCAGGTGCTGCCTTCCAAGCTCTCCCACCTATTTTTCTCATCTTGCCCCCATTTTTCTTCTCCCCGTCTTTCTGCTTCCCCTGCTCCTCCCTTTTCTCCTTCTGACATCTCTGAAGGAACTTAAATAGGCAGTTATTATATTTCTACGTGTGTGTTAAAATCACTGATTTGTTAAATTAGGATTTCACATTTAAAATGTATATTTTATTCTATGTTCATAAATTCTGAAATCCTAGTTTTGTCGTGTTTTTCTTTTAAAAATGTATATTATGTCTTTAAAATAAGTATTATAAAAAACAGAAAGTGACAAGGGTTAGTGAAACTGGAAAAACTGGAACACTTGTACCCTGTTGGTGGGAATGTGAAATGGAACGGCCACTATGGAAAACAATTCAGTGACCCCTCAGAAAATTCAACATAGCACTCCCATAGGATCCAGCAATTCCACTTCTAGGTGTCTATCCAGAAAAGTGGAAAGCAAGGTCTTGAAGAAATATTCGCACATGCGTGGTTACCGCAGCATTGTTCACGCTACCAAAAGGTACAAGCAACCCAAGTGTTCATCAACAGATCAGCAGATAAGCAAAATGTGATGTACGCACACAGTGGAGCGTGATCCATCCATGAAAAGGAAGGAGATTCCGACACACGCCGGAACACACCTGACCGGGAGGACATTGCACCCAGTAAAATGAGCCAGACACACACAGACAAGTGCTGTGTGATTCCACTTCTGAGAGGCACCTACAGAAGTCGCATTCATAGGCAGCAGCCAGCAGGGCGGGTGCCTGGGGCTGGCGGAGGGGCGGGAGCTCCTCTTTGGAGAGATGGATGGTGGTGACATTGCACCACTGTGTGAATGTACTTATACCAACATGTATGCATTTAACAACAGTCAGCATGGTCCATTTTATGTGCATTTTACCACAAGAAAAAATTGAGGGGGGTAGATCTAGGGCATATGTTATACCATTAAAATCGTCGTAGGCGTCGGGCTGTCTTGTCAGGAGTCTACAGCTCACGCGCTGCGTTTGTGAGGAAGCAGACAGGCCACACAGAGGCTTCGCCCTCACAGCACGGAGCAAATACAGCGAAGGCCTGGCCTCTATCTGTTATTCTCTGCTTGGCCTTTACTTACTGTTGTGACTCCAACACTTTCCCGCTGCTTTCAGAGGTAAAGGTGGGCAACAGCTTGTAAAAGTTAGAAGCTGATGTGCAGGAAGGAAAACAGAACAAAATGAGAACAGCGAGCTGCCGAGTGCAGCCTGTGACTGCGCAGCGAGGGGGACTTTCCTCCCCTGGCGTGGCCTATTGTCTTCAGCTTCAAATCATAAACAACCTCCCCAGCCAGGGTTAGCCCAGGCGGGGGGCAGGCCGCTCCCCAAAACCTCCTTCTTGAACTGACAGTTCAATCCTAGTGGGAGATGGGACAGCCACTCAGACCCCTCTCCAAGGGACCTCCCCGGAGGTGGGTGTGTGGGAAGGAGGCTGAACTGGCCACCTTGGTCAGGGACACCAGGTTGGTGTCAGCCTGGAGGACTATGCCCCACTGTTCTGGGGGGTCTAGGGGGTGGGGAGGGGGAGACAGAGAGGGAGGCAGTGGGGGGTGAGTATATATTTAGAGTCCATACATATATATTGTTCCACTTCTGAGCAGGTGAAAATGATTCCACTGTCACCCTCAAACCTTTCCTGCCTCCTCCCCCACCCCCATTTTCTTAATTTGTCTTCTCTTTTCTTTCCCTCGCCCCTTTTCCTGCTCCATCTTTCCCCTCTCTGCTTCACAGAGTAAGAATCTGTGTATTAGAAACAACTGCGGGATGCCAGGATAGCTCAGCATTGAGCGCTTGCCTTGCAACTGCGAGGTCCAGGGTTCAGTTCTGGGCCCCGGGCCTTGCAAACCCATATGCTGAACTGTGGCACAGCTGGTAACTTCTGGGACGTCTCAGTGTGAAGGTTCTTACCTCCCATGCGGGAGGCTCCTAGTTTGGTTCCCACGAGTACGGGCCCCACATCCACCTGTGTGGAATGAAACTTTGTCACAACTAATGATGTACAACTATGGAGACTGCTCTGGGCCCTCCTCTCTTCTTTCTCTCTCTCTCTCTCTCTCTCTCTCTCTCTCTCGCTCACTCACCTTCTCACTCTCGCTCTCTCAAACAATAAAAAAATAAAAATAAAAGCAACTGATACTCTGTCAAGCCCTTTCACAGCACCCCATCTTAAAGGCTACCGTGGGTTATCTCTTTGGATTCTTGCAACAGCCATATAAGATAGATGTCATTGTGCTTCTTTTATAGATGGAGATGCTGAGGCCAAGAGAGGTTAAGTAACTTGCCCAAGGTCACACAGCTAGACTATGATAGAGCCGAGATTTGAACCTTGACCGCCTGCCTCCAGAGCTCAGACCTGTTACTGTGTTGCTGTATTTTTTGTAAGTTCTCTTCTCTCCTCCTCCTGTTATTCCTCTTGTATAATCTCTTCTCCCCCTTCCTTTCCCTGAGGCAGTGGGTCTGATGAGACGGTGTCAGCAGGGAAAGGGGGAGAAGTATGGTTGAGAGAGGAAGAAGACCTGGGGCTCCAGCTCCAAACACCACTTGGGGTTCATTTCCTGCCTGCCTTTTTCGAAATGGCTGTGCTCCAGAGCTAGAAGGAAATGTACTAATTATTTCCATGCAAATCTTCCATAACAGCGAGAAGAAAACAGGATCAGAGACACCAGGTGGTGTGCTTGAGGCTGCACAGCGAGGCAGTGGCAGAGCTCACCCAGGAGCTGGCCTCCCGATTCTGAGCCTCTGCTGGTTCTAAGGCCCCCTCCCTAGCTGGGCGTCGGTACCCCGGCTGTGAGGCCCTCACCACGCACTGAGCCGGGTCAGGCCTGGCATCTGCCCACCCCACCGGACACCTAGAGCTCCTGGGGCGTGTTTACTTCCAAATCCAAGGCAGAAGCAGCCTTGGGGACCCTGGACCTGCGTCCTGGGGTTCCGCTGTGGGCTCTAGGGGCTGAAAAATGAGGACACAGCTTGATGCTGTCGTAGGCTGATCTGGGCCGAGTCCCCTCAGAGTTATTAGGGGAGCAGGACAAGCAGGGGCTAGAACTGGGCCAGGAGTGACTTGTGGGGGCGCGCAGGCGGCTGGTGAATGAAGCCTGCTTTCGGAGAGCCACGTGCCTCCTGGGCTATTGTGCCCAGTCCAGACCCAACCCCTGGGGACAGCTCAGCACAACCTCTGTCCAAGGACTCAGGGTTGGCTTCACTCTTTCCAACGCATCAGGTGTGTTTCTTCTCCATGGGTAACAGCGAGGCACATGGACTATTCTAGAGGTGGTGCTGGGTTGGCTTGAGGATTTGGAGTTCAATAAATGCAGTGGTTTCTCTACACGGGCATGAGCAGGACCTTGGGGAGAGTCACTTAGCTCACTGGGTGCACTTGGACCATCTAAGATATGGGAGTAATCTCCTCCCCCGGCCCACCTCTCGGGTGGTCTTGTTTCGGGGTTGTCCTGGTTCTGTGCTGCACTATGGCTGTACCCCACCCGCGTCACAGGATGGTTTAAGGATAAGATAAGATCAGGAGTACATCGTGTGCCCCTTGGAAGACAGGAGCATCACCTTGCATTTTACATTCTGTGTTCCTATAGGCCAGCACACAGAGAAACAGTTACTAAATCAATGGGTGTTGAGTGTGAAGGTCTTGTCAAAAACCACATGTGAGGGGCAAGGCCATGATCACATCAGATCCTGTCCTCGTTGGCTTCCAGAGCTGGGAGGAGGCTTAGAGACCTATTCCAGCGCCTTATGCTGGAGAAAAGATGTCTGGGGGTCCTCCGGGCTCACGTGGCTTGCCCGGGTGGGGCTGGAACTCAATTCTTTCCCGCGGGGTTCTTGTGTCCCCAGAGCACCACAGGGACCCACCATTCAGACCCAGTGGGAGGACAGACTCTGAGCAAGGAGGACTGGGGCTGAGGGGGCCACCTGAAAGACTTCTCATTCATCTCAGAGGTACTTTCAAAGTCCAATGTAAGAAAAAGTTTCCGACAACGACATAGTGGTTAGGCTTGCGAGCTTTGGAGGGGCTGTCCCAGTTTAAATCCAGGAGCGCTGCTTACTGGCTGTGTGGTCTCACTGAGCCTACCTTTTTTTTATCTGTAAACAGAGGACATTGTGGGGTTGTTACCTCATAGGTTTTTGAGAGAAATAATTGCAGTAATGGCTGAGGTGTGCCCAGCCCCCGGCATGGCCCTGGGTAAGTGCTCATTAAATGCTAGAGGTGGGGGTAGTTGTCACACTGATCTTAGAAAGATATGCAACAAATATTTGTTGAATAAATAAATCAATGAACAGCCTTACTGGTGGGTTTGGTTTGGTTTTGTCATTTGTTTGGGTTTTTGTTTTTTGTTTTCTTTTGTTTAACAAAAAGGCAAGAATTATGGAATAAAGTAAAAGGTAGGTAATTAGGGAGCTGTTCATCACAGAAGTGCTCCAGCTGTCCAAGACGCCACTGAGTGACAGCTATGTTGGGAAGGAGTCTGGACCTCATGACCTTGACATTACCTCCAAGTCTCTGACTGCCACCCCTGGGCTGGGCCTGAGCGTGCTGTAGCAGGGTCACGGGAGGCCCGTGCACCCCTAACTCTAGCCCTTCAGTTCACCCTCATGCCCTGATTGGTACTTAGGCCTGCCTGTCACCGGCTCTGCTCAAAAGCAATAGGTTGCCACCATATCCTAAGGCAACAGGGTGTGTATCCCTTTGGCCCTGAAGCTCTAGTCTGTGGAGGGTCCAACTGCCTCTGCAGAGCAGGGCAGGGAACGCTCCCAGGGCAAGACAGGAGTCTAAACAGGGACCCAGCACTTAGGTAGTTGAGATTTGGAGACTGTTCCTAAATGGCCTCCCTGCATTTCCTGAGATGAGAGCACTGTGTCCTCTGTGGTCCTTGGTCACCACCATCCTAAGAGCAATGAAACCCTTCTCGATGACCAGGCCACAAATGGTCTTCAGCTGTGTCCTTGTGGACCATGTCACCCATGAGATGCATGGAGCTAGGCCTGGAGCTTAGGCAGTTTCACAGGGATGGTGGCTGGTGCAAAGCTTGGGCGACACAGGCCCCAGCGGTCGGCCCCAGGGAGCAGGGACATTGACAGTGAGGGAGGCCGAGTGGTTCCACTGCCAGGAATTTATTCCAAGGAAATAACCCCATGTGGACACAGACATAGACACAGAAATGTCTATAGCAGCCCTATTCATAAGGTGTTAAAATGTATAGCCATCTACATGTTCAGCAATAAGTAGCGCTAGAATAAAATATAGCATTCTGTAGGCACAAAAATGTAGACGAAACATTTAACAGGAAGATAGCCATGATTGATTACTATGTGAAAACACAGTTACAAAACTAAATACACATATTCAAACCCAGAAGGAGAGTCATATTAATGAGTCATGGTGGCTACATTTTTTTAAAAGATTTTTGTTTTCTCTTTGATCTTTTTTATAGTTCCCAAGCTTTCCACAAAAAGCACACTTTGACCTTGTAATCATTCAAATGTGAAAAATAGTATCTTTTAGTGTGTGTTTTAGGTTCAAAAAGCAGGCGATAAAATCCATCCCGTTTGAAATAGGATGCACGGAATTGCTGACTTCCAGATCACCATTTGCCTATCGCTCATCTTTAGCACTCGACGGCAGGGGACGGTTCTTGGTGGTAAATTACTACTTTTGCAGCAGCATTAAATAAATAAGGACATAAAAATTGTAGATGTTGTTGATGTTTAATTTGGAAACAGAACTTAGCCCTGGATACCTGTTATCCTATTAATAGAATTTAGAGTTAAAATGAGCCCGAGGTCTGAGGAGAGCGGTAGCCTGGCCTAGTAGAAAGAGCGCTGGACTGAGAGTCAATCCTGCACTGCAGATCGGAATCACAAACTCTCTGCTGGAGAAAACTCAGAACCCCCTCTAGAAGGGGCAGCCCTCCTCCCTCCCACATCCCCCCCAATGTCACCTACAGCATCTTCTGGCTCTGGCCCTGGCTTCATGGTTCTGCCACCTGCTTTCTCAGGGCCAGAATATTAAAGGGATTGGGACAAAAGGAATCTCCTAGGTCGTTTAGGAGGCACAGAGTCGTGGTGCAGAGGGGAAGAAGATGGTGCTGGAAAAGCCTCCTTCTACCCAGGGCTGTCCAGGCCAGGTTTCCTGCCGAGGGTCTGGCCCTTTCTCCTGGATGCCTGGACTGGACTGTGCTGTAGGCGGACAATGGGTGCTGGGGCTTAGCCTTGGGCTTCGTGGGCTGAGGCAGCTGTCTGCCACCCCTCCTGTCCTTTAGCCTGTCTGCCAGCCTGCCAAGGCAGCAGCTTCTGTGCTGCTTGGATCCAGGGGGGACTTCCTCTTGTCCACGGGTTCATATTTCTATCAATCTGTGGCGCAATGACTTTGGTTGTTTTTCACACTGCAGATCAGTCCAGCTGCTAAAAGCATCAATGCTTTGGCATCTTCCTACTTGAGTCCACAGCTTTCTACCCTTCGTTTGGAAAGGCCCCTCAAGAGTCAGAGGAATGGGGATATGGGGGTGCAGCCAGGTGGAGAGGGCCTCCAGGGCGCTGGAGCTGAGCAGGTACTTCAGCACTCGTCAGAGACCCCTGAGATCAGCCGCAGGCGGGCATGGCCACTGGCTCTTCCCGTGGAGATGCGTCAGGCACGCCATTTGGCATTTCAATACAATGCCTGTTCAGGCATTTATTCTTTTTTTATTGGTAGTAATAGAAAACATTACAGTACTATTATGTGCTTAGCCTCATCTGGCCCTTAATACACATTATCATGAATTCTCCCAACTCTTCAAAGAAGGTAGACTTACCTTCATTTTGTGAAGGGGAAGAGTTTCAGAGAGGTCTAGTCGCTTGCCCAAGGTCACAGAACTAGGTAGTGATAAAGCCAGAATTTCCATGTCGCCACATAAATCTATGTTCTTTCCACTTCCTGCTGAAATTGGCCTTCCTCAATCCCACCTTCTAGATGGAAATGCAGATGGAAGACAGAGGAGGCTCTTCCCAACTGTGCACAGCCCGTGTCAAGAGGCTGCTTCCCACGGTTTCTGGCTGTCCTCCCGGCCAGAGCCATTCTAAAACCCATGCTCACTGCGTAGTCCTGACACCCTCATTTCAACTGGTGTTGAGGAAAGTGATTGGTGATGGATCAATTGTGTGCTCATCAACTGAGCTGGTCAACTTAATGACCAAAATGAGGTCAGACTGGATTGTCCATCATGGCCCAATCCATCACCGAGTGACTGACCAACAAAATGATGACAATCTACTGGTTCTCAACTGGGGGTACGTTTTTCCTGTAGGGTTTTGGCAATGTCTAAAGACATTTTAGGTGGTCACAACTTAGAAGTGCTATGGGTATGTAGCTAGTAGGATACTGCTAAACTTCCTACAATGCACAGGACCCTCCCCCCCCGCCCCCAGCAAAGAATCACCCAGCCCCAAATGTCATAATGCAGAGCTTGAGAGAACCTGCTCCAAACACACAGGCCCAAGGGATGTGGCACCACTAGAGACTAACTAGATACCAGAAACAGCAGCTATTGTTACTGGGAAACCATCCTTAGGGTTAAACTGTATAAGAGTTGGCTGTAGCCAACGGAGTCCACAGCCTGTTGGGCTGGTCCGTGGTCATTGTGTATTTTTTATAGTTTGCCCTATTCAAGAGTGGCCTGTGGAATGTACTTAGCTTTTCTATGGGTTAAAATCAGGAATGGAAAATGTAACCTCTCAGTGGAAAACCAACAGAAAATGAAAAAGTATGTGTAATAATGGGAGCTCATGTGCAAAGTTTAGTTGACTGTGCTCTTTTTTAAAAGGGTACCACCCCCTAAGCGTGTGGGCCACAGCACAACTGTGCAGGAGGAGAATTTGGATTTGCATCTAGAAGAAGGGAATTCAAATTCCAACTCCACCAGTAATGAATCACTGACCTTCTGTAAGCTTTACCGTCTCCACAAGCAAAAGGAGCTATACCTACACTCCCAAAGGGCTATGGATTTTTCACAAAGTGATTTACATACAAGCACTTGGCAAAACTACAAAGTGATCACACAGTTCACATGTCAATCACACACAGAGGGCTTCTCTGTGGGGCACGTGGCTGCTCCATGTTAGATTTTGCCACGTTATCTCTGCCTCTGTGTGCTTGTCCTGGGTTATATCTATTTCTTATGCTGCATGGTAGAAACACTCGCTATCCCATGAACTGGAAATATTGAATCCCACTTGCTTTACTATAACCCAGGGGAGATGACTGCTTCTGACAACACAGTTACAACGAGGAGGTGTGCGACGCTTAAGCAGACAGGATTTACGATGCGGCTTTCCGTCACCCTATGCTTTATTGTCCTCCAACACTTCTTGCCACTTTCAGCCAGATGCTTATTGCTCTTTAATTCTCATCTGTTTTTATCTTTCCTTAACAGGATGCTAGATTTTACTTTCCAAATCAACACAATTTCAAGGGTGATTTAAAAAAACAAAACTTTAGAATAGAAGATGCCACTGTTCCAGTGCAGCCTGAGCTGGTATGAGTGCAGGAGGAGGCCTGTACACATATGTGTGCCGCTAATTAGCTTTTATCTGCAGATTGCAAAGCACTGGTAACAATTCTGACACACACGGTTTCTCATAATTGCCCCCCTCTTGCCTGTAAAGGCTTGTTATGAGAGCAGAATTATTTTGAGGACTAATGAGCTATGTGTTGTGATGTGCTGTGAGCTCCTGAGAATAGAAACTTCTATGACTAAACTCTCCATGAACAGAGCAAATCAGAGAATAATAGCAAATGCTTTTATCATTCAGGCCAGCAAAATCGCATTGGGTTTTCCGTTTCACTTTAAAGAGAGGGTTATACCCCTTGAAGAAGCTTCCCTCAAAAAATGTGTGTCATTTTTGTTTTAAGCTCAGCACCTGTGCTATCTGCTCATTGAAGCCAACCACCCTCTCCAGCTGTGTGGCTGCCCACAGAGGGCACCTCGGGCGTCCCTTGGGGCTGTGGGGTGGGAGCAGGCAGGGATGTGCAGGCATTGACCGAAGCGGCCTCCTTTCAAGCACAGAGGTGGAAAACTGGACATAGGAGCGGTTAGATTTGGACCCGATCCCATTGCTCTTATCCAGGGTTGGCAAAGGGTGGCTCTGGGCAGCTGTCTATTTTGTAAATGAAGCTTTACTGGAACATTACCACACTCATTTGTTCTATATTGCCCATGGCAGAGCTACCCCAGCAGAACTTTAAAAGGGACCACATGGCCTGCGAGGACTAAGATGTTTATGGTCAGATCCTGTGGAGGACACGCTTGCTGAGAGCTGTGTCACCACCGGCCTTCACTTGAGGGAGGCCGGGGCTGAGTAGGGACAGAGCGAGCACAGAACACATGCCGGGGCCCTTGCCTCAGAACCTTTCCACTAGAAAAGCAGAGCGTAATGACCTGAGATGGTAACTGGTGATACACGAGGCGGCTGGTAACGTGAGTCCTCCGTCCGTGACCGCGCAGTGCAGTGATCTTAGGAGCCCGGGCAGCTCACGCCCTTCCGTGCTGGGCACTACGCCCTGCCCTTTGCATTATCCAGTCTGTTCCTCTCAAAATGCCTTTGAGATAGAGAATATTACCTGCATTAAATAGACGAAAAGCCCCGGATCTACCCCCAAGGACACCTAGCTAGAAAGGGCTGAAGGGAAGATCTGAAGCCAGGAAGTGTGACTCCAGAAGCCGAGTCCACCATCAGCCAAAAGCGGCAGGTGGTGAATGTCCAGGAGCTCAGTGAGGGGAGGTGTCGCTGTGGGCAGGGGTGGGCTTCGCAGGCGGCAAAGCAGAGGTAGGGTCTGAGCGAAGCCAGGAAGGATGGAGGAGAGTCTGGGGGAAGAGCAGGTTCTACAGGAATCGTGACCAGCCAGGCCTGAGGAGGACACTTGGCCAGAGCACAGGGCTTTCCTAGGACCAGCTGCTCCCAGACCCGTTCAGAACACCCAGTGAGTGTTCACCATCAGCCCCAGGCACCACCCCCAGGTGGGGCCTGAGGCTGCCTGTGGCTGGCGGGAGGGGCTGGCAGCAGGCGGCTAGGCCTTGGGTTCATGACACAGGACCCTTTTGGGGAGAATTGGGGTCAGGAGCACCCCAGTCACACAGAGAAGAGCCTTAGATCCAGTCTCACACCCTGCGCCGGCGGCCCCTCCTCTGACAGCCCCTCTTCCTGCAGGTGCGGCCTGGGAAGGACCCGCATCAGAGGCTGCAAACCTGGGCACCTCCTGAGCCAAGTCTTAGTCGCTCAGGTGTCCTCACCCATACAATGGAGTAGTGACGCCGACCTCGCTGGGCTGTCATGAGATTGAATGCGCTATGACACGGGGCTCTCTGTGGAAATAACAGGTGTGCACGGGCACGTGATAGCAATCATTAGCAGTGAGAGCGAAAGGTAAATGAAAAGTTGGCAAAAGGAGAGGGAATCTGGAATAAATGAAGACTTCCAACTTAGGATGTGGTTTCTTTCTCCCAAATCAGCTGAGCAGATGGTGGCTCCTTGCGAAGGACGTGATGCTCACAGGGGCCTTCTGCCACAAGGGAGGGGGCCATGCTCTAGGAGGGGGTCTGAAGCAGGGCCCTCCTGCTCAGCACACCTCCTCTCACAACCTCCCGCACCCATGGGCCAGCGCTCACCTGGCTCAGCAAAGCAATCACGGACATTATATTTACTGTGATTATCCTTTAACGCTTCGTCCTGTCCCTTCTTTGCCTCCTAACTCTGTCCCTCTCCCTACCCACCCCCCTCATGCATGTGTGCATGCACGCACACACACTCTTGCTATATCAGAGACAAAGTCAGTCATTCCTAGTCCCAGCTGCACACCTGTTTTGTAAATAAGCAGGCTTCACTAGAATTAAATTTTATTCTTAACTAAGACGCACTCACACAGTCTTTCTTTGCAAGTCTGGGCTGGACCCTAATCCAGTTTCCCAAATGCTCTGTGACTGCAGAAGCCACAGAGGGAAATGGCCCATTTCTCTTCCCAAACGGAGCACATTTGACCTGGAACTGCCCTGCCTCACAGATGGGGGCCCTGGCAGCTGTGACCTGGAAACACGACTGTTTTCCTCTCACCAGCCAAGGAGACCCTCAGAAGGCACAGCCGGCAGCCTGGCCTCTGCCAGGGCCTCTGCCAGGGCCCACCTCTGCTACGTCAGTTGGAGCTGAGGAAAGGCGGGCGGGGGAGGGGGCAGCGTCTGGAGCAGGCAGAAGAACTGTCTAAAACTCAGAACAAACGCTGCCACTTGAATTACCCTTCAGACTCATTTCGAGATTGCAGAATGTGCGGGCGATGTTTTTCTAAAGGGCAACCCCGGTGTTCCCGAGCTGGGAGGCACCTCCTCCCGAAATGCTTAGTCCAACTTCCGCAGGTCAGGAGGGGGCAGCTGGCTCAGCAGCCCCCCAGTCGGCACCTGTGCCAGCCGTTCCGGCCGCAGCTTAGTCGCCAGGCTGCAGATGAACGTCCTTGCCTTCAGCTGCAGGTGCCCTCTCTATACGATGCCCTGGTGCGTTTATTTACATCTACACGCCTCTTCCCTTCCCTCACTCAGCCACACCCTGGGCACTGGCAATCAGTGTGCAAAACAAACAACCTGAGCCATCCGAGAAGCAACATTGCCAGACAGTCTTAGGAAAAATAGAGAACTATATTCTTAGGTAAGAAATAAACAGTTGACTCAACTCATGACTTCTGCAAGGAACTTGAGATGGTAGAACAGTTTCACAATCCCTCTGCACTTCAGAGGGACCATCTGAAAGGGTGTCATAGTTGGGGTTCTTCCAGAAGTGAACCCTGAGACAGAGATTAGAGTGTGGGCAGTTTGTTTGGAAGGTGACCCCAGAAGCATCGATAGGTCTTATGGATTGAATTGTGTCCCCCAAGATGTTGAAGTTGAGCCCCAGTACCTGTGAAGGTGACCTTATTTGGAAATAGGGTGTTTGCAGATGATCAGGTTAAGTGAGGTCACTAGGGTGGGCCCTAATCCAGACAGGCTGTTCTTATAAAGGGGACGTTTGGACACAGAGTCTGACCCGCCTAAGGGGGAAGGCCATGTGAAAATAAAGGCAGGCATGGGATGCAGCATCTACAAGCCAGAGGGTGCTGACACGGCCCGCAAACCACCAACCTGGCTGAAACCTTGACTTTGGACTTCTGCTCTCAGGAAGTGTAAGAGGAAATATCTGTTTTCAAACCACCCGGCAGCCCTTAGGAAACCGGTGACAGTAAATGTGAGGGAGTGTAGCAGGAAAGGGAAGGAAATCAATTAAGGCCCAGTACCAGCTAGTTAACACTGTTAACTGGCACTGCCTCATGCTGACAAATTCTAAGAAACTGTAAGTAACAGGTACCACCGTTACCACCCGTGAGGCGCAGGGCCGCCGGGGCAGGGCCGAGGCAGCTGCAGGGCCAGGGGAAGCCCAGGGGAGGCCGCTGGAAGGCGAGCCACAGGGGGACCGGACTTGGCCTCAGTATAGAGGACGTGCCAGATCTTCCTCAGGCTGCTGAGAGGTTTGCTTGCAGAGTTTAACACGCAGGTTATTTACGAAAGAGAAAGTACTACTGGCCACCCTAGTTATTGGGGCAATCCTGCCCATCGCGCCCCTAAAGGAACCTCTATCGTTGACTGCCATGGGGCTGAGGAGGGCCAGGGCTGGACGAGGAGAGCAGCTGAGAAGGCTGTTGCCGAGGCCCATGAGCGCATGCGCCCCAGCCAGGGGCTTCTTCCTCCCCTCGTCTTTGCATTAAATCCTCCCTGTTCCAGTACTTTCCCTTTGGTGTGCCTGTCACTCACCCAGCCCTGCCTTCTTAGGCTCCCCTTTAGAGCTTCTCTATTCTGAGCCTCTCGGGATAGTCCTTGGCTGGGCCTTCCTTTCTCAAACTGTATTCTGTAGGCCATTTACTGCCTGTTCCTTGAAAATAACAAATGCCCAAAGGGAGCAAATGAAATTGCATAGCAGTTCCAAGAAGTCCTGCAGCGAAACAAGGAACAAAGCCTTACTAAAATTCGCCTTAGTGTTTGGAAAATGTCTGCCCCTCTCTTTGTGGTACCATCTTCCCATTTTGCAGACCAGTTTGGGGACCAGTGCCTTCATGACCCCCTGCAGTGGACAAGTCCTTTGAGAGTCAGCTCCTTTGGACGAGGAAAGGGGGCTCCTATGAGCGGCTGGCCCACGGATGCAGGTCTGGCCGGGCCTGGAGGAGGCCAGGGTGCCATGTCAGGTACCACGGGCCATGGGTGGGAGGTGCCCTGGCTCTGCATCCCAGAGCCATCCTGAGGGTAAGGAGAGGGGTGCCAGGGAGGTGGGTGGAGACTATCAAGAGCCCCAGCTGGTATTTCCTGGTCTCCTGAGGTGGAACCCCCATGTTCCCAACACCATCTCTGCCCCTTTCCAGCTCCCTTCCCCGCGTGGCAAACAAACGTCAACCCCTCCCTCCAAGCTCATGACCCACATCGGGCTGATAGTCCACCCAGAGCAATATAGCGGAGGCCATGCTGCCTGGGGTCAGCGCCCAGCTCTGGTTCATGCTGGCCACCTGCAAAACGAGACACCAGTAAAAGTGCCACGGGATAAGCTGACCTAACACATGTAAACAACACACAGAACCAGCTCATCCCAACAAGAGTTGACTGTTGCTGCAGCTTGAATCACTTGCCCAGACCCATCAGATATACCCATCAGCCCTCGAAATGCGAGTTCTTCAAGCACAGCACTTGGGCCTTCTCTCAGGGAAGCACCTGCCGGGTAACAGAGCTTGCGGGAAATACCTTTAGGATGAGGGAAGACAAGGCGATGCCCTATTTCTGATACGATTTCTGACAATGACATGTATTGTTAAAGCGTACTCTTCACTAATAGTAAATTCCTTGATTTTCTCTCATTGGTTTTAGTCTTCTCTCCCCAACTCTGTGTAGATTAACCTAACAGGGGCCCTGTCACTATTGGGGAGAGGTTAGCTGCCAGGGCCTTGGATCAGTGGGCCACTGTTCTGGTGGTCACCATGGTCCTAGACAGCCTCAACAGACAAGTCAGACGTGGCATTGACGTATCTGCAGAAAGAGGCATTTCTCTGTCTTTCCAAATCATGAATGGAATGCCAAGCAGGGCAGTCAGGACGTCAGGAGGTACAACTACATCACAGAAAGGCCTTAAAAGAAAATTCTTCCAAATCCTAGGGGTCACTCCTGCTCACCTGAAGGAGGCCATTCACCTGTGAACAGCTGACAGGAAAACCTGGGCATGTCTGTAAGAAATTAACTATAGGGGGACGATGGGACTGCTCAGCGGTTGAGCACTTGCCTCGCAATTGGGAGGTCTGGGCTTTGATCCCCAGACCTGGCCCGTGCAAACCCGATGCTGAACTGCAGCACAACTGGTAACGGCTCGGCGGCGAAAGTTCACATCTCCCATGCGGGAGTCCCTGCTTTGGTTCCCATCCCGCATGGCCCCACATCCACCTGTGTGGAATGGAACCGTGTCACAATTAATGACCCAACCCCTTCTCTCGCTCTCTCTCAACCTTCTCTCAAAACAATAAAATAAATCTTAAATTAAAAAAAAAAGAAAATTTGTTATGTCTGTCTGTTCTATGAAAATCCAATAAATAAAAATTCACACTTGCAAAAATAGCTCAATTTGAAAATGAATCTGTGTATTACTAGATGATCCAACAACACTCTCCTAAGTATATTTTCTGCTCATGGACGTGGCTGGTCTGCCACCAACAGGGCCTCATGGGCAGGCGGAATTATGGTCCAGCTGTCCCCCCTGAGCAATTTGTGGTTGCCATTCCACTGTGGGGCCATGCAGCTGACACCCATGTGGCCAGCCAGGGAAGCAGCACTTTACTCACAACAGGGCAACCTATTGGCCAGAGAACAAGAAGATGGCTGTAGCAAGAGTCAAAAGTCCTGGGTTTGAGTGTGACTCTGCCATTTGCTTGCTGTGTAACATTTGGCCAGTTGATTGATTTCTTGGACCACCATTTTGTCCATGGTAAAATGTGGAAGGGGAACTTGAAGGTATCCAGCCTTTTTAGATCAAATTTTCTATATTCTGTCATATCAGGCCAAATCAGAGCAAATCTCCCCAAAGAGGCTGCATCTACTATTCTTGTCACTGAAGGTAAAATTCACTGCATCCCATCCCACAACCTAATCTAATCATGATGTTACCACAAGCCACTTCTGACTACAAGGTAGTCACACTACCTCAGGGGTGCATTCCTGACGACTTGTCAAAATTCAAGTTAATTTCTCAAAGGAATAAATGTAAAATAAGGGTCACATTATTTTAAATAGTGCACATAAATGGAGATCTCATTAAGGTTTTGGTATTGCATTATTTCAAATTTGCATAATTCAAAATCCCACTAAATGTGATTTGTAAATTCCCCTTGAAAGGAGATTTTCAAACCTTCAGAGAGAAGAAATGGAGGTGATGGTAGGGAGAGGTGACAGCACAGGGTCAGACTTAATGGAGAAAGACCATAGATTGGAAGGAGCTCGAGACAGCATCCAGAACCTTACAGAGGACCCAGCAACACAACACCGTCTCCCTTGGGGGACCACTGTGCACTGGATTTGAGACAATTGCCAATGTGGCGGTCAGTGAGATATATATATATTTAATTAAAATCACTTCAGGCTCGAATATTGCCAGGATAATGTTTGAACCCTGATTTAAAAATGCCTGAATAGCCCAATCTTCTCTGTATCCCTCAGCACAGAGGAGCCCCTGCGTGCTCTTCAAAATGGCTGATGGGGACTTTCTGAGGAATTTATGGTCTGAAACCAAACCAGGGATTAGATCAGCTTCAAGTCTGCGACTTTGTATTTAGAACCATAGCTAGAAACTAGCAGATCTGTTCTTTCCCCCAAGGCAACGAAATCAAGAAATGGCCATGAAAATCAAAAGCATCTCTCTAAATTTTCCCATCCACGTCCACCCCGCTGGGCCCTTTGGATTACCAGAGCTTATGATTATAACTTTATTCACAATCCATTTCTGGTTTCCAGGTAGCTCTCTCTCCAAGATGAGATGACAAAGCTTTGAAAATTAGAGACATCCCCTCCCCTTACCCCAAAGAGCTATTCCTGATGAGGTGCCTGGTTGAAATGGAAGGAATTTGCTTTGTAGCAGCTACCCTCATGGAATTGTGGATGGGGACATTGAACAATGTCGCATTTGCCACAAGCAGGTGAGAGATGGCCAGGTGTTTGAAGGGGATTTCATAGGCCGGGTCAGCAGGGAGATGGATGGGTGAGCTGCGGTGAGCACAATTATTTGACTGCCCAAGCTGTTCTTTTGAAGCTTCAACACTTAATAGAAAGAAAAAGAATAATCCTCTTTGCCAATGCTTTGTAGCTCAATCTTTATTGTTCCCACTGAAATCCAAAGAAAACGGACAAGATTCATTTTGTTCAGAAAGCATTTGTGTATTTTTTATAGCTCTGGGCTTTAAAGCATTGATTGTTAAGTGGGAGAAAAGACAAAGATTTCTCTCTAATCTGCACAAATCAAAAGGGGGATTTCTGAAGCTTTCTAACCTAACTCAAAACAGTCCTGGGTGGTCTCTCCCCATATATACCTCTTTTGCTACTGAACTCAGCACAGGCTCAAAACCGCTGAAAATTAGACCCAACCGTAAAGAAGCAAGTCTGTAGGCAAATTAATACAAGTTCACGGGCCTGGAGAACATGACCTACAGGACCAGGGAGTTAGACCAGGGCCTTTCCTTATAGGCTCTCAACCACCTGGCGTTCATCTCCAAGACATTGGACTGGCCAATGGCTGTCTGGCCAACCGTTGGCAGGATGGTTTGACTCCGGGCACATAAAAGGTGCTTGGTCAATATTTACTTCCTGATAAGTCCAGTGGCTGACCAGATGCTTTGAATAACCACATATTATAAATAAGTCTTAGTCTGGCAAAACCAACTCTCAATGGCCAAAGCAGGTCACCTGGAGTCACGTTATGGGATTGCCTGCCAATCTGTTCTGAGGGCAGAAAGAAAGGAAAGCATCAAATGAATTGTGACAGTGTTAGCCGAAACTCACGGAATGGCCTCTGTGGGAAGACCTGGTGAGCGTGCGGGCAGCCAGTGCTGTTTTCTGCTGACGGGTGACCGCTCCTACAGCGGCGTGTGTGCTGGGCGCCCCCATGAGAAGGGCTCGCCACGGGAAACTAGCCGTGTGGGTTTCAGCCCCGAATTCTCAGAACTACAATTTTCCACCATCTTTTGTCACTTTAACTCTGGTAACAATGTCAACAGTGGATCCAGAGATCCCTGCACATCTGGGCTTGAATTTAAGGGGCAGACAGTTTCCACAGGTGCGCCTGGGACAGAATCAGGGTCCACGTAGAGGGAACTGGGAGGGAGGAAGGAGCAGAGCAGGAGGGTCAGCAGGCTCACGTGGGAGATGGGCAAGCTCTGAGGAGCATCGGGCCACACCAGCCCGCAAAGTCCTTGTCTACGAAGACGTTCCCAGCTCTCCGGATCCTGGGGGTCCTAGCCTGCCCAGAAGTTTGCTAATCCCCCTTCTGCACAGGGGACCCAGAATGTGCCTGTGACATTTCAGCCCCACTGTTCACCTACCCAGAGTGCCAGCTCCGAGTGCAAGCAAACTTGCCCTTTCTTCTACAGAGCCATCCTGCTGCCCGAAACCTGCTCTGCACACACACACACGGTACCCACGAAGCACTCACTGGTGCACCCAGAAACACTTATCAGCAGGTTCCAGGTGCAGCCATCAGCATACAAGATGGCGCATGCACAAGGCACACCAGTGCATGCACAGCCGGAACATAGAACACATACACAAACACACAGCCTCACACACACCAGCACATGCACACCAGGGCACGAACACCTGCATCCCTCCTGGAGCACATGAGTGAGCACACACTGACACACGTGTTTGCCAGCACCCACCCTGAGGTGTAACCCACAGGACAGGCCTGAGCACCGGCTGGTCCCAGATGGAGTCACGTGGCTTGGTCGCTTTCTCCCGGGGGCACTGGCTCCCCCTCCACACCCCCAGGCCATCTGTTCCAGAACACCTCCTGTCTCCAATTCCACCATCTCTCCCAGCCCACGTGAAGAACGGACAGTTCTACTTCAGGGAACTCATTCACGTTATGTCTTAGCACCAGCACAGTATTGCATGGTGGGGAACGGGTCGAATACAGGAATGCACAGTTGACTTTCTAGTATCCACGGCAATGTAAGGTGACCAGATTTTAACATTGGTAAAGCTGGACACCATTGACCGGGGGGGAGGGGGTTCTTGATTAAAAATTTGGTCTATCTCCCGCCGTTCCCTAGCTTGTCGTGCATTCTTTCCAAAAATCGGGACCTTTTAAAAACTCCACGGGACGTGGGACAAATTGTTAAAAATTGAGACTGTCTCGCCAAAAGCAGGACATCTGGTCACCTTACATAGAAGCAGGGATTTGTTTAATCCTGAATGGTGGTGTAGGTTTACGTTGCAAGCTGTCTGCCCCAGCCCCCAGGTTTAGCAGAGGCAATGCACCGATAGGCCAGTGCCCCTGTGGACACCCCGTAAAGCTCCCAGACATCTCTTCCCAAGCCTCCTCCACTCAGCGCTGGGAGTGGCCACTCTAAGTCACAGGTATTCACGCATTTGGCTCTTGAAGGCTCTGTGTGCTTTGCTCAGCATCAGATTACTTATCTTGGTTCGCTTTGGCCCAGTCAGCAGCATAAGGGTGGATCCTCCCAAGCTCAGCCCAGGCAGATGCAAACACCCATCAGACACAAATAATTGAGAATTGATTATAGACATTTGTCCTTCAAAATCCTTGAGGATTTTGTAAAAAAAACAAACAACAAATCCCAAATCAGAGTCTGAGTGTATTTATGTGCTATTCTTTTAGAAAACCTCACGCATACAAAATTTTACACACTGTAAGAAGACACATTCTTACCAAACAAATCATCTACAGGCTCTTATTAGCATCAAAGCCTCTCAAATACAATTTAATTCGGTTTTTAGTTACACAATTAATTTCCGCCCATGTGTAAAGCAGTGAGGGGTGCCTGCACACATGGAAACGGGTTGAATTGCAAACTGAGAACCAACCCTCCTTAGAAAAGCCCCTAAATAGATATATTTATTAAAAGCAAAACAGAAAATGTAGGTATCACCAGATTTGGGGGAAATGTGCATTTAGAACTATAATAATGTGCCAGAGAAAAACCTAATTCTATATTAACAACAATATTTCATACACCACAGAAAATTTTATATTAAAGATATTCAGCATCAAAATAATTATTTTTTACTTTAAAACTTGAGAGGAAATTAGCAATAAGTGCTTACTAAGGGAAATACCTTCAGAAGTTGGCTTCAGAATTCAGTCATCTTTATTACATATTGATAGAGACCTGGTAGGGAGTCTGCATAGAAGATTCGAGAGTGTACCCTGAACGAAGGATTGGAGACACTGTGTTTGTGGCTGCGTTTTACTCTTAAGCAAGTCATTGAACCTTGGAGTGTCATTTTCTTCATTTATAAAAAGAGAATCCTAAGACTTTTCTGCTACTTGCCATACGACAGTTATGAGGATCAAGTAAGTGAACATGTTGGTAGCACTTTGCAAATAGAAAGAATAACCATGCTCAGAGAATGGCAGTCTGGCCTGGGTGAGGACCCTGCCTGTCCTTGTTCTAATGCTTTCCATTTATTTTTTCCCCTTGAGCCTGAAAATTGGTTGCTGAGTAGCACAAATCATAACAGGCAAGCAACGTGGATTGTGGATGCTGCTAACATTTTCACCAAGCGATATGGCTGCTTCGGACCAGAATTTACTTTCTTTCCAAGTCCAATCTTACCAACCAAGTCCTTGTGTGGCCCCAATAAATCTGCAGCTCATACAGAAGCATAAGGAATAAGCCAGAAAAGGTTGGATCGTTCTTGGATTTTTCCCAACAGAGTCTCCTGCTAGAGAGTTAAAATTATTGTGATAAGGTGGAACTCCAGGTTAGGACAGTATTGGGGGTATAGGAAAGAATGTTCCTTACTCGGTGAGCCAATACTATGGGGTGGGAGGGTAGGTAAGTAGTTCCTTAAAATATGAGTAATTTCAAGACCATCCCCAATCTATTTGGTAGCAGAGAGGGATGTTCAACCCTCTCCTTTCTCATTTCACAGATGAGAAAACTAAAGCCCAGAGAGAGATTTCTGCCCAAATTTACACCCTAGTTTAGGACAAAGGAAGACTAAGAAAGCGAGTTAGCTCCCGTGTTTTTACTTTATTGCACTGGAAAAGGAAAGTGATGATCTTTCTCTTTCACAAGTTTGGAAACTGAGGCACACATGGCAATGGCTGCTGCTTTTTGAGCAACTTGTGTGTGTAGGCTCTTCCAAGAGTACCTCCACCCCACAGCACTCTGCCCGAGGTAGACATTATCACCGAGGAAAACCGAGGCTCTGAAGGTGGGCAACCCGACGACAGTGCGCGGCTGGGAGGAACCAGGACTTAGACCCGGATCTTTCTGGTTCCACGGCCTCCTCTCTCCCTCCACCGTGTTGTGTGCTCCAGAGAAGATAGAAACACTTGCAAAGGGTCACAGAGCTTTCGAAAAAACTCTCTTTCCTCCATGGGATTGTTTCCCACAGAACTCAAATAAAGTACCCTGTAAAATGTTCTTTACATTAACCATTCTTTTCATTGTCAGTTCTGGAGAAATTAGCCCAAGGAAGTAATTCCAAAGAAACTTTAAAAGCTACACTTGTAAAGATTTTCTTGCAAGATTAGCTATAATAACAAAAATTAGAAGCAGCCCAAATGTCCAAAAATAAGGAAATAGTGAAGAAAATACGACGCATAAACTGTGGAATTTTACGTAGCAATTAAAAGCAATCATGAAGGCTAAGCACAAAGAAAGTCGTAATAAAATATTCGGAAAAAAGCACATGGAACCACTTTTATAATAACAACTACATAAAGGCATACACACTTGTTAAAAATACTGGAATGGAATATAAAGAAGTGAAAGTGAAAAGTTATTGGGCTAGCTTAGTAAGACTATGAGTTTTAAAAAAGTTATAACTTCCTCTGATGATTTTATGGTATTTAAAAAAAAATACTTCAATTAAAGAGAGAGGAAAAAAATCAATAGCTACATGGACACTTATTCAGTAACCTGAACTATAGTGGTTAGATATAAGCTTTATTTTCTTTCCGTATTTTGAGGCAGTTGGGCAATTAGATAAAATGAGATAATGCGATCTATGCTATAATCCACAAACTTTTTCCTTGGTACCTTTCATTAGTTTATTAATTCATTAGTTAATTTCCACTGGTGGTCTCCTCCTTTATTTTTTGTTTTTCCCTAGTGTTAAAGCCAAGTCAGAAAAATGAGCGTCTTTCTCTGTTTATTTTCAAGATATATTTGTTGAATCATCTGAAATTACTATTTCTGCAGGTCCAAAAAAAATGAATATCAAAAATTTTATATGATTCAACCAAAAAATTTCAATAATGCTGGGATATATCCTAAACTGTTATTACAACTCTTTTAGATACTGTGTTCACTCAAACTGCTCTGTCCCCTCCACCAGGTTAATTTCTCTCTTAAAAATAAAGTTCTTCGTTAAATATTAAGTTCTCTAGAGAAAAGATCCAAATAATGGCGTACATCCTCCCCCAGGTGAACCATGGAAGTTAATTTAACCACATGGAAATGTCTAAATGTCCTGCATTCACCCAGCTTCTGATTCGCTCCGTAAGCATTTGCTGCGCATGGATGGCTCCAGGTGCAAAGCTCAGTGCTGGATCATACCTGCTCATCGCCCCCTTCCCTTCGGGGCACAGGCAGCGTTTTCAGGCTGGGAGGAATGGCCGTGTACTGCAGGGATGGAACTGACCGTTCTGTTTCAACTAACAGGTCAAACGACTGCTTTGACTATTTTTTAACCCAAATGACTGAATGTTTGCTCCAATGGATTACATTGATCATGCAGAAAAAAAAATTATTTTGAGCTAGCCCTGCTATTTATCGAATCAATTAGCTGACCCCCCAGTAAATAGTCTCAGGGGAACAAGGATGCCCGAAGTGGGTGTGTGGATGATTCTCATGCCACACAGTGCCCAGAGCGCCGAACCTTCGAGATAAAACACGAGAGCCCGGGGGCTCTTGAAAGTCAAAGTGAACATCCAATAAAAACTAAACAAAACTTTTTAAAGACAAAGGCAAAAATAAAAAGGATTTTAAACTAAATACGGCAGCGGTCATTCACCTAAGCATGAGATTCCCAGCACTGTTTTGGGAACATTTGGTGGCAGCAGCACCGTCAGAACTCTGGGTGAACAGAGCCAGGTGACTGGAGGTCGAGAGAAACCTTTGGTGAAAATGCCATCGATAAAAATCTTGTCCTGGCGTTGCTTAGCAGTGCCGCTCAAGTCCACCTCCACGCAGCTGAAGCAAAGATCTGGTGTTTAAGACGTTTGCACTGAAACACCTGGCATAGCACTCACACCAACACCCACTTCAGAACCACCTGGCCGACGATGACCAGGTGGGCTTTGCCTCTACCGTCCTCCCCCTAACTACTCACATGATCATTTCTTTAGGCACAGTCTCACTTTGGGGGACTACCCCCTCCACGATAAATGTCTTAAAAACTAGGGAAGTGGTGCCTGTAATGCTCTTCCTCAGCCTGCCGAGGCTTTGCTCCTCGTTTGCGGCCGGGATGGAGCCGTGTGCTCCTGTGGTGCAGGTACGCTCAGAAATCCAGACAGGGCGTTACGCTCAGAAATCCAGACAGGGCGTTACGCTCAGAAATCCAGACAGGGCATTACGCTCAGAAATCCAGACAGGGCGTTACGCTCAGAAACCCAAAGACAGAGCGTTATGCTCAGAAATCCAAAGACAGGGCGTTATGCTCAGAAATCCAAAGACAGGGCGTTATGCTCAGAAATCCAAAGACAGGGCGTTATGCTCAGAAATCCAAAGACAGGGCGTTCAGTTTCAACAGAGGGAGAAAACGCCCAGTGCCGTGTTACAACGCCATTGAGAGCAAATTAGCAGCCCCGAGCATGAGTTTCCATTTCTTGTTCCTGGGCTGAGAACAAGGAACCAGGCCAAGAGGTAGTAACGGGGAGGATTAATACAACTGCCGCTTACTGGCTAGTTATTTTCTATCAGACACATTACATCATTTCTCTTTTTCACAAATCTGCCATGAAGGTTGTCCTTACTGTAAAGGTGAGAAAACTGAAGCCAGGAGAAGTTAAGTTACCTGCCTAAGGTTGCACAGCGCGGAAAGTGGCAGCAATGTCGTAGGCCTGACTCTTCCCACCATATCCGCTGCCACCCTAACAGCAGAGCCCCTCATAAGCCCGGGAGCCTGCGGTCCTGAGCTTTGGGTCAGAGTTGCGCCTCCTCACTGGACAAAGGACAAAGGCCACACTGACTGGCCACTGTGAGACAGGGAGTTAGAGGCCCTGAGGAGCTGAGGGCTCTCCGGCAAACGTGTGCCCCTGCCATGAGGCACGCCATCGCAGTCTCTTCCAGCCTCAGACCTGGTGACGGGCACCGCCCTGACGAACTCATCAGGGAGGCCTCTGTACACGACTAGGTCAGTATTTGCTCTGATCTTACTGATCTGGGCATTTCCAAGGACATGCAAATGGACAAGGCCTAGTAAAGTGTAAATGTTTTGAAAGTGTGTGGGGGATGGGCAACCTCACGGAGCAAGAAAAGGTCTCAATTCCAACTCTGTCAGCAGCCTCCCCTCCACGGGGAAGTTCTGCAGAGGAGTCTCCTCTGGGGCAGGACGGCTGCCAGGGGCCTCCCTCGGTGTTGACAGCCTTCCCGAGTTTCCCCTCGCCTCCCCGCAGTGGGGCGATGACACTTTGAAAAACTTTTGTCTGAGAGCCGTGTCTAAAATGGGCTGAAATGTCAGTCTCCACACTGGCCAAGTGGTGTTCACTGAAGGATGAGTCTAAGCTTTTCCCCTCCTGCCGCTGTGTGTGGAAATGGGGCACGGCCCCCATCTGGTCTGCCGGGTGTGGTTTGTTTTCTGCCTTTGGCAGCCACCAGCACCTAGGCAGGTTGCTACTCCCTTTTTCGCTCCACATCGCCTTTGCTCTGCCCGAGGGGATCTGTGAGGAAACTCCACATGGTGAATCGTCTCCCAAGTGCAGTCCCCACACCTGAAGCCCGGGGTCTGAACCTACTGCCATCGGCTGTCCCCCCAAAGCACTGAGTTCACAGGCTGTTGTGGTGTCACGGGTCCTCTGGTCCCCAGTGCATGAGGACCGGCTGCTCTGGGCTGGCCCTGGGGTCCTCACCCTGCAGCGCCGTGTGACTCATACCCAACAAGGCCTTTCTGAGAAGAGGGCTGTGATCTTACAGAAAACCCTGCGATCACTCAGACCTCGAAACCTCCAAAGCAGTCGGCCAGGGCTGTGGCATGTCCCCTGGCAGGAACACAGGTGCCGATGGCCCCATTGTCACTAAACACCACCCCATGCTGAGGTGAGCTGGTAAGTGGAGGAAGGACATTCGTGACAATCCTGCCAATTCCTTTAGATTCAAACACAGCTTGTCCAGTTGTTTCTGAAAATGCCTGATGCCAGTCCTGAGTCAGTCCATGTTGTCTTCTCACTATCTGGTCTAGAAAGCGTGGTGGGAATGAAAGGATTCTAGAAAAGCCCTGCCCCTCAAGAACTGGAATGAGCTGAGAGCAAGTTCTCTTGTTGGTTGGTTGTCACTCATGGTGGTGACTTAACAAGTCATATCCTCCTATCTGTCCCCTACGTTCCGTCAGTATCTTGGGCTTTTGGCCTCAGATAGAGAACTGCCTAAGTGGGGGTGGGGATGGGGGTGGGGGGTGCGTGTCTGAGCCTGGGATGAGTGTGTCATAGGGCAGCACTTGACTGTGGGGTGCAGGGGTGGCCATGACAGAGTCTAGACATGGACCCCACAGAAGGCCACATTCCTCTTTCATCAACGCTACTTAGTCCCTGGCCCTTTGAGGTGTTTCCAGTCAGCCTGGGCCACAGCCATGAACCTTCCTGACCAACCAGGGAGATACTCTTTGTTGGCAAAGAAGGGAAGTGTCTGAGTGACGGAGCCAGCCAGAGGGTAAGAGCAGAGGCAGAGACGACAAACATGTCACAGCACAAAACATGGCCGGGCTGACGTTTTCTGATCCCACCCAGCTTCTGTTAAACACCCTCTTCTCATTCTCCACACTGGCAGCTCAGTTGCTCATCAGCTTCCTTTCTCCTCATCCTTCCCCTCCAGGGACTAGTCTCTCTCCTTTGATCACAGGGAAAATCCATACTTCAGGCAGGTGTTTTCAAGCACTGATCTCAACATGCTGTAACACAGCCGATGGCAGCATCGAGCTGGACCTCTCCTGCTCAGCTGCCCTTGATTTTGGAAGGATAGGGTTCAGAGGAGATACCAGCTCCTCACCACCCTTCCACTGTCACCCGCACCCGCCACATGCACAGAGTTCCTGACAGTGTCTCGCCATCGATGGGTCCAGCCTTACCTGTGACTGGGAACCGTGCCTGCAGGACGGCCGCAATCACCAGCACCGTGCGCTTCATCACTCCTCGCTCCTGGATGCTCCGGGAGGCAGGGGCGCGGTGGGACAAAGACGAGAGGGAGTCTGCTGGCTTTGTTCTGTGCTGACTCCTCAGGAAGTGGAGGCTTGGGGGCCTTTGAGAAGGCAGGCCCCTGACACCAGAACTGAGAACCTCACACTCCTCCTTTCGGTTCACAGGCAGGAAGTTCTGGAGGTTTGAGGGGTTGGGGTGTGTGTGTGTGTGTCTGTCTACCTGCCTGAATTTTGCCTTTTCTCTCATTTAACAATTGTTTCATTTTTCTTTATTTTTTTCTCATATTTTTGTCGAATTCCTATCTTGATGGAAGTCAGTCCCTTGGCAAGTACAAGTTCCCAAGGCACGTAAGAACTCTGCCATTTTCCTAGACTCTAATGTTCTATAGTGGTGGTGAGATGACAGAGCTCTGGTTCAGTCAGGCTAAATGGAGAGACAGTACCTGGGCTTTCATGCCAGCCCTGCTCCATAGGTGCTGTGTGGCCCTGAGTAAGTCACTTCACATCTTGAGACTTCAGCGTCTTTATCTATTAAGCAAATTGCTGGAGTGGATCTGAGTTTGCAGATCTGAACTTGGCTTGAATGTGTACCGTAAAACAGTTTGAAGTACGCTCTCAAACACTGTTGTTAGTTGTCAACATTTAAACACTAGAGTAATTTATAATAATAAAAAAAGATACGTAGCTAGAAGTAAACTTAATAAAAAATAGAAGATCTATGTGAAACAAACTTTAAAACATTACTGAAGAATATAGGTAGGACTAGGGTAAATAAAAAGACTCGTATCCTGGTCTTTGATGAAAAGCTCCCTCTTAAGAAGACCACAATTTTCCCTAAATTAATCAATCCATCCCACTAAAAATAATAACAAAATTTTAGAACAAGATAAGGTGATTCCAAAGTTTACATTAAAAAATATAATGTACAAAAACAATCAAGACACAAAAAGCACAAGCAATAAAACAAAAACACAAAAAACACATAGGTAAATTGGACTTCATCAAAATGAAAATAAAAACTAAAGTGAATAAGTAATCTACTGAATGGGAGAAAATAGTTGCAAATCACATACCAATAAGGGTCTAGTCTTTGGAATACATAAATAGCTCCTACAACTCAACAAGAAAACAATAACCCAGCTAAAAACTGTCCAAAGATCTGAATAGACATTTCTCCAAAGAAGATTCACAAATGACCAATAAGCACATGAAAAGACGCTCGACAGCACTCATCATTAGGCAAAGTGAATAAAAATGCAGTGAACTGTTACTTCACACACACTCTGCTGGCTGAAATAAGAGACAGAGAAGGGTTGGTGAGGATGTGAAGAGCTCCTGCACATCACTGGTGGACAGGTGCAATGCTGAAGCCTCCGTGGCAAACAGTATGCATTTCCTCAAAAAGTTAAGCAGCGTTGACATATGACCCAGCAATTCTACTTCTAGACACATACCCAAAAGAACTGAAAATGTAAATCTTGTATATGGATGTGTATAGCAGTATTATTAATAATAGTCCCAAACTAGAAACAACCCAAATGTCCACCAACTAAGGAGTAGATAAACAAAAGGGGGTATTTCCAAATAATGGAATATATGATTCAGCCATAAAAAGGAATGAAGCATTGCAATATGGGTGCACCTTGAAAACATCACACTAAGTGAAAGAAGCCAGCCATAAACGACCACATATAGTAAAATCCCATTTATATGAAATAGGCAAGTCCATAGGGACAGAAAGTAGATGAGTGGTTTCTAAAGGATAGGGAGCGGGGAAATTGAGACTAATTGCTAATAGATAGGAAGTTCCGTTAGGACTGATGTAAAAGTTCTAGAGTCAGATAGTGGTGATGGTGCCCAACATAGTGATATACTAAGAACCACTGAAGTGTACACTTTAAAATGGTGAATTTTGTGTTATGTGAATTATATCTCAATATAAAACAATGCAAATAAACAAAAGAACAGACAGGGAAACTTTGTAAAAGAGTAAAGAGAGTGAAATAGCCCTGCCAGTCATCAAGCATCACAAAGCAACACAATTGCCATGTAGTTATTTACAGATGGGACTATAGACTCAAATATATATGGTCAATTGGTTTTTGATAAAGGCACAATAAAAATTTAATGGAGAAATGATGGTCTTTTCAACAAATGATGCTAGACCAACTGGATATCTGTATGTACAAAAAATAAAAACAGTGACAAAAATTAACTAAAATAGTTCATAGACCTAAATGTAAAACTTCTGAAATAAAACATAGGAGAAAAATCCTTGTGATGTAATATAAGAAGCACAGACCATAAGAGAAAAATAATTGATAAATTTAACTTCACAAAAAAAAACACAACTTTGTTCATTGGAAAACAGCCTTAAGAAAATGAAAAAGCAAGCCATAGCCTGAGAGAAATTATTTGCAAACACATATATCAGAGGATTTATATCCAGAATATCTGAAGAATTCCTTCAAATCAATAAGATAATTAACTCAATAGGAAAATGGGCAAAGTATTTTAATTTAAAAAATCCCAAAGAAGATAAATAAATGGTCAGTAAGCACAAGATTCTGAACATCATTAAAAAAGAAATGGAAATTAAAACACAATGAGATACCACAACACACGCTGTCTGACAATTAAGTTCATGAACTTACCACTGCGCATTTACATTGGCAGCACTGTACAAACAACTCGGTAAGGTTTCATAACCTGGGTATATCAGTGTCTCACAGCTGTGTTCATGTCAACATGTGGTGATGTTTTGCTGAGTGGCGTTCATTATTGTTGTTGCGTGTTTTTGTGTGTCGTCACCAAAATGTTGGAACATCACCAAAATGTTGGAACTTGAATTAGAGCAATAAACAAATATTAAATGTCTTGTTAAATGTGGTAAGAATGGAAGTGAAATCAGGGACATGTTAGTCCAAGTTTATGGGGATCATGCCATGAAGAAAGTGACAGCGTACAAATGGATTAAATGTTTTTCTGAGGGGGGAGAAAGCATCACTTTTAAAGAGAGATCAGGGTGGTCAGTAACAAGCAGAACTGATGAAAACATTGCAAAAATTCATCGAATTGTGCCTCAAAATCATCAACTGACTGTGAGAAGCATAGCAGGCCAAGTAAACATAAATAGAGAAACAGTTAAGAATATCTTCACTGAAAATCTTGGCATAAGAAAGGTGTATGCAAATATGGTCCCAAAGGAGCTCACCAATGAACAAAAGCAAAGGAGAGTTGAAGTTTGCCAAGACCTTTTGGAGAGGCAAGACGATGCTTGGGGCCTTGTTATAACTGGTGATGAAACATGGGTGTACCAGTACAACCCTGAAACAAAGTGTCAAAGTGCACAAATGGAAGTCAGCCAATTCTCCACAAGCAAAAAAGTTTCTTCAGTCCAAATCAAGAGTCAAAATGATGTTGCTAACCATTTTTTAATATCAGAGGGATTGTTCATGATGAATTTATACCAACTGGACAAATAGTCAACCAAGTTGACTATCTGGAAGTGCCAAAAAAAGCTGCATGAAAAAGACAAAAACCGACCTGAGCTTTTCACCATGACAATCACCATGACAATCACCATGACAATCACCATGACAATCACCAGCTCACACGGCACTGTCTGTGAGGGAGTTTTTAGCCAGTAAACACATCACTGTATTGGACCACCCTCCCTATTCACCTGATGCTGGTCCCCATGACTTTTTTCTTTACCCAAACACAAAGGAAATATTGAAAGGAAGACATTTTGATGACACTGAGGACATTAAGCATAATACGACGACAGCTCTGATGGCCATTCCAGAAAAAGAGTTCCAAAATTTATTTGAACTGTGGACTAGGTGCTGGCATCTGTGCATAGCTTCCCAAGGGAAATACTTTGAAGGTGACCATAGTGATATTCAGCAATGAGGTATATAACACTTTTTCTAGGATAAGTTTTCAAACTTAATCATCAGACTTGTATATAGCTAAAAGTAAATAATTGGCCTTATCAAGTGTTGACAAGAATATGGAGGAATTGGAACTTTCATTCACGATGATGGGACTGTAAAACGACACAACCACGTTGAAAAACAGTTTGGCAATTTCTTAATAAGTTAAATGTGGGATGCTGGGATAGCTCAGTGGTTGAGCAATTGCCTCACAATCATAAAATCCTAGGTTTGATTCCTGGCCCCGACCCGTGCAAACCCCATATGCTGAACTGTGGGGCAGCTGGTAACCACTGGGATGGCTCAGTGGCACAGGTTCTCACCAGCCATGTGGGAGGCCCCCAGCTTGGTTCCTGCCCGGAAGCCCCACATCCACCTGTGTGGAATGAAACCATAGCACAACTAATGATGGACAACTATGGAGACTGCTCTGGGTCCTCCCTCTTTTTCTCCTCTCAAACAATAAAATAAACCTTTTTTAAAAATTTAGAAAATAAAAAAGTTAAATGTGCATTTGATCATGTGATCAAGTCATTCCACTCCTAGGTATCTACCCAAAAGAAAAGGAAATACATGTCCATATAAGACTCATACGTGAATATTCATAGCAGCTCTATTTGTAATAACCAAAAACTGGAAATCACCCAAATATCCATCAACAGATGTATGGATAAACAATTTATGGTATACTCATTCAATTAAATAATATTCAATAATAAAAAGGAATAAACTGCTACTAACACAACAACATGGTTGAATCTCAAAATTATTATATCAAGTGAAAGAAGTCAGGAAGGCAAAGAGTTCATTTATATAAAATTATAGCATTGTAACAAAGGGTTTAGTTACTTTATACATAAAGAGCATATAAACATTGTTCAAGTACAATACTTTTTGACAGCCTACCATGTGCCAAGCTCTCTACTATATGCTGAAAATATAACTGGGCGTAAGATAGACAAAGACCCTTCACCTTTATGAAAATTTCAGGCTGGTGGGAGTCTAAAATCAAATCAGAAAAATGGGCAAAGAACTTGAATAGAAAATTCATGGAAAAGGAAGTAATAAATGGCTTTTAAATGAATGGAAAATTCACAACAGGTCTAATACACAACTGTGTGAACTCCCCCAAGCTACCATCTGGGGAACCCAATTTCCTCCTTGGAGTATGGACAATAATGTGCATCCCACCTACTCCTTGTGTTTGTTGCAAGAATTAGATAAAATGCTATGTGTGAACATATTTTATAACATTAATTCCTATAATAATCATAACTTTTATTTTTGAGAAAACTCAATCTATAGGTTATCAACTGATATTTGAAGCAAAGGAAAGAAAAACAACTAGTATTTATTTAGCTTTTAAATGTCCAAAGTTACCATTAACCTAAAGTTGCCAATTAAATAACAGAACACTCTTCTTACCTGCCAGGTATGGTGCATGAGCCCAGCACACTCACACCCCGCTTGCAGGACTGCTCAGTGATAGAAAATTCTCAAGAGCAGTTTGTAACACATACCAATAGCTTTCTTTTCCCACTGCTGGGACTCTCTCTAAGGAAATAAAGAGAGATGTAGAAAATACTGTATGCATGAAGATCTTTCTCTTGTAACAGGGAAAAACTGGCAGTAACTTAAAGGTTCAAGCACTGGAGAGACAACAACACGTTGCCTCTGTCTGTCCAGCGTCCTCTCAGCTCACATAGCTTCTCCTTTCCTTTCAGAAGCCCTGCCCCAAATTCTCCCAGTTCTTGTGGTTCTGAGCAGTGCTGAGACAAATCTTCAACTGCAGGGAAGGACCCAGGATCCTGGGCAAATGAGGGCATCCCCCTCCCAGACACAGTGATCATTCAGGAATGGCTCCCCTGAGAAAAATGATCCTCTTTGCTGTAAGGTTGCTGGATGCAATCAAAACCAGCACAGCAGAAAAGAACCAAGAGAGAAAGGCAGGTTGTGAAGGAATATTTTAAGATTGAAGAACCCCCCTTTTTGCTTAGATGACTTTGACCAGGGTTTCTGGCACTACCCACAGAGTGCTAACACAGGCCATTATTTAGTACAGTAGTCAGATTAGAGCGATATGATAAACTATTCTGCATCCACCCCAAGCCATCCTTATGGCTTCTAGTAACATAGGCTTATGACTAAGTGAAAGAAGCAGATGCACAATCAATATAAAGCGTGATCTTACTATTCAATGTTATGATATTTAAACATTCCATGGAAGCAAAGATGGAAAGAGAACACATCAAAATATTAGCTGCCATGCTAGTTGGTGAGATAATGAATTTTTAAATGTTTTTTTTTATTTTCCATATTCTCCACACAAAGATATGTATATTATAATAAATACTAACAAAAAAAACAAAACTAAGAAAGGGATGACATTTTATTGGTTCGTTTATACCTCCCTTAATTCTAAAAGGGATTCAAGTTATAATTGTCTTCCCAGATGAAAATATATAGAGCACCTGGTTCTGAATTGACAGCTTGGAATTTCCCTAAAAAATATTGATCTATTATACAGGCTTACACAAAGTAGAGAGTGGTTTTTTTTTTTTGGTTTTCTTTTCCAGTGGTAAAAATGAAAACATGCCCCTTTATAGGAAAGTAGAGTCCCCTGTGCAGTCACTTTGTGATCTTCAGTCAGCATATTACTAAGGACGGAAACATGACATTAACAACACGGATGGTGGTTCAGGATATTTACACACTGATTGCACTGCTTCATAAAAGCTTTTCTCCATCCACTATGTTCCTGCAAGGAATTTGAACCTGGACTGGAACACAGAATAAACTGTGATTTTTTTACTATGGTCTGGTAGAGACAGTGGCCTTGACCAGCTGAGCACAGATCCAAGGCCAAGCCAGTACTCACCAAACACAATCATCTGGGCTCAGTAGCTTCAGGCTCCTCGGTCACCACCTCTAGTTTTCATTTGCTCTTTTGGTTAGAGCCCGCCTTGCCCCCTGGCCCAAAGCCAGTCCCTGTCCAAGACACTCATGCCCCCTCTGGTTAAGGCCAGGGCTGTTCCTCTTCTTCAGGTCGGATGCACATGACATGGAGGAAGGGAGCACGGGACCAGGCCTCTGCTTCTCCCCTTGCCCCTGGGGGCTGCCTTTCCCCCACTGCCATCTCATTGAGGGCATACACCCCCAACCCTGCCGTGCTGGACTGCCGTAGGAGCAGGTGTCCGCACAAAAAGTGGTCTACAATGCCCTCTGGTGGTCAAATATAATATACCAGGGACATATTCTGCAAGTTCTATGTATGAGGAAACTGCAGTGCCCGTTCTAAATAGGTGGTTTGACTTTCCTCTGTCATAATCGATCTTACCTGAATATCGAGGTGTTTTTATATGGCTCCAAATGGTGAAGACAAAGCTCACACTAAGTGGGTAAAAGGAGAAACGTAGATAGATGCCCTCAACCTAATTCTATCTCAAGACACTGGCAGGGAGGCCCTGACCACAGCTGCTCTCGGGCCACACCCCAAACTTTAGGGTATGATGAGCTGTTTTCCAAAGAAAAAGAGTCGAACTGTTCACCTGAAGCTTTGAAGCAGCCAGTGGTTCAATAAAATAAAAATGCAAAAGGGTTTTTTTGACAGTGGCTAGTGAAACAGGGTGTAAGTAATAAATATGAACATCTCTTTTTAAGAAAATAAGCCCAACACATTTCAGTAAAATAATTCTTTTAATTACTGATGCTTTGAATAAGAAATCTATGCTACCAAGTTTCGAGTAAATCATTTTTCTTAAACAGAAGCAGTTCACTAGATTTCAGGTAAGTTCGTTTTGCAGTTATCAAATATAGTGACATATTCAACTTTCTCTGAGCCACTGAAGGGTTCAGTGGCTTGATTCTTGACACACTCTTTATGAGAGATCTTACATTGTCTTCTGAAATTACATATATAGGTAATAAAGCTATAAATTTAAATTTATAAAATTTGGCAACCTCATCTTCCAAGAAATCCAGTAGCAGTCCAACTTGATTCGGTAAATAAGCAAGCCAGCTGGCCAGGCAGCAAGTGACAGCCGGTGGGCTGACCTTCAGGGACACTTTCCACACAGAGACCTGAAGCTCTTCCTGTCGGTAGGAAACTTACTAAAAACTGCACCCAGGTAGTTAAATTCGCCAATTTCTGCTTCACCTAGACAGGGCGAGAGAGAAGAATTGTTTCATTAAAATTCGCCAATTTCTGCTTCACCTAGACAGGGCGAGAGAGAAGAATTGTTTCATTAAACTAAGATGACAACTCTCAGATCATTCTAGGGAGAACTAGAGAAACTTCTGATCTAAAAGTGGAAATTCTGAGTTCATTTCAGCCACGTGAGTGTATGGAAGAATCGCCTGAGGGTCCTGAGTCCTGCTGTCCCGGCCTAGGAAGCATGACTTCAGCCAGCACCCTTCCTGTCCCAGGATGCTGACACAGGTTAGGAATTCATTATTTGAACTGTGTGGTTCTCTCATTCAAGAATATCTGAAGGTTTAAAAGATGAAAATAGTTAAGAACAGAATGGGTCCTGAACAAGAGGGCAAAAGAGCAGTAATCGGCCAGTGCCCAGTGATGCTGAGTCTAGCTGGGAAGGTGACCTTGACCCATTTTCCTATTTCATCTTGACCACAGCTATCAGGAAGTCCATCTCCAAGTAAGGGAAATTGGGCAAATTTGTAATCCATGACCTCTCCTTACCTCTGTCCTTGCTAGAAACCATGTGGGCACACAAGAGGGGATACAAGGCTTGGTGCAGACATTCTGCTCAGAAGGAACCAAAGAGGAGGCAACTGCTGAGCCTCATGAGGACCGCTTACTCAGAGGTGTCAGCAAACACTTCCATAAACATTTAAACCTTCCAGTCCATATGCAACAATCATGTTCTGCTGCATGGGGTCTTGACCCATTAATCTAGTGCAAGGTGGTCTAACCTGTGGCCCACGCCTGCATGCGGCCCAGGACAGCTTCGAATGCGGCCCAACACAAATTCATAAACTCTTAAAACATTATGAGATTTTTTTTGTGTGATTTTCTTTCTTCTCTCTCTCTCTCTCTCTCTAGCTCATCAGCTATTGTTAGTGTTAGTATATTTTATGTATGGCCCAACCAAGACAATTCTTTTTCTTCCAATGTGGCCCAGGGAAGCCAAGATTGGATACCCCTGGTCCAGTGGGCCAAACCATATTCTGTTAGGCCACTTAGGAGCTGTGCCCAGTGGCATTTGTGTTGAACCTTTCCCCAAAGATGCCACCTGAGTACCACCGATTTCAGAATACAGAGGCTTCATGGAATTTGGAGAAATAACGTCCTCCAAAGCTGGTCTGGATAAGCCAACCAAAGCAGCTAGCATCTGGGAAAACTCCAGCATGTCTGCGGGGCTCCTGGGAGTGGTTCCCCAGCAACGTGCAGGCCCTTGGCCCTTCTAGGTGTTACTGTTCACCTGCCCAGAATGCTGAACAGTTCTGGTGGCAATCCAGATGGGCAGGGTGGTGGCGGGGCCCATCCTATCCTAAGATGGACCACAGTCAGGTCTGATCACAGAGGTCAGCTTTGAGCCGCTGCCCATCCCCTGGACTCTGGTGAACTGCCTCAGAAGGGGCCACACCTGGTCTCAGGGACAGGAGAGAGTGCCCCCTGTTCTCTCAGAGCTGCAGAAAAGGCCCACTCATCCATGTAACGAAGTGGGAACCTCAAGTTTATTTTGCTCACTTATTGAGCATGGAGACTTATGGGAAAACACATTTTTATTTTGTTATTAAAGCAAGCGTTGCTCTTGGGCATGTTATGTATACAAAGATAACTGTACTTCAGAGATTATGTTCTATAAAAGTCAACTTTGACCTTCAAGAGCAGGCCTGTCAACTTACTGGCTGTCTTCCTTGATAATTTGTTGCCCAGTCATCCTGTTGTAAATGCTACCTCAGCTTTGCCAGCCCAGAAGAGAGTCACCAGCCTGGGCCCTTCTCCTGCATGTGTGGCAGCAAAATATACACTGTGACCATTGAATTCTTTATTTAAACAAGAGCTGAGAATCTCTGTCATAAATTATCAGCCTGACAAGTAGCCAGTTATCTATAAAACACCTCTTCTGTGTCATACACTGTCCTATGCAAAGTTTGGGACAAAAAAGTAAATAAAACCTGAACTTTTGGGGATGCTGGGATAGCTCAGTGGGTTGAGTGCTAATCTTCCAGCCCTGGGGTCTGAGGATCGAGTCCCAGCCCTGGCCTGTGTGAAACTCCTGGGGTGTGGCCCCCAGTTTGGTTCTCACTGGGGTGAGCCTCTTATGTGGGAGGCCCCTGGTTTGGCGCTCGCCCTGGGTATGCTTCCCATGTGGGAAGCCCCTAGCTTGCAGGGGGCTTGCCTCCCATGGGGAGGCCCCCAGCCAGTTCCTGCCCTGCACAGCCCCACACCCACCTGTGGAATGAAAACTTTATGGGTAAAACTGATGACATACAACTATGGAGACTGCGCTGAGCCCTCCCACTTCTCTCTCTCTCTCTCTCTCTGTCAAAAAGAATAAAAATAAGTCTTTAAAAAAAAAGAAAACAACACCTGAACTTTGCTGTGAAGAAATTTGCAATCATGGTGATGGTAGGGAGTCCAACAGTTCAACATGGGGCTGCTCTACAATAGAATAAGTTACTAAATCCATAAATGCTGAGAATTTAAGCCCAAACATGAGCTACAACCTGCAAGTCTAGCTCAGCAGCAGCACCCTCATCTCTGCAAACAGCAGTCAGTCATTACAAGTAGAAAGTGCATCATGAATGACGCTGGAACAGGAGCCCGGTCAGCTACCTGGGAGGTGCCCAGAGGGGCAGCCTAATGTCCCGGTTGGAAGCACGGTGAGGGCTCCAGAAGGCCGGGTTTGAAGCCCAGCACAGCACATTGTGGCTGTAAGAATTCAGGCAACTTTCTTACTTTGCTGTGTATCAGCTCTCCATCTTACAGAGAGAGTTCAATGAGTTAATACGTGTAAAGCAACCAGTGCAGCACCCGGCCAGTAACACATGCTCAGCAAACACTAGCTGTATTGTTATTGTTGCTGTGGTTGTCATCGCTGCTAGACCATGAGGATGTCAGATATGCCAGAGTTCCTGTCACCTAGGAAAAGCATCAGTCCCTTATATTCCTTCATGTGACCCCTGACCTAACTGCAAAGCATCTGATCACACCTCCTTTCCTGTCCTTTCAGGAAACACCATTTTCAGGGAGGTCATGTTCTTCTGCTTTATTTTCCCAACGCCCCTTTGGTCTCAGCCTCTTCCCCTCCAGTGTCTACTTCCTGGGGGGATACACTACACACTTCCTCAAGTGCTCACAGGACTGGGGGCTGCGGGGACAGGGTCACGTCCTCAGACTCAGATGTGGATCATTCAGTCCAGAAGGAACCAAGCCTGAGAAACTCATGAGAAAATGCCATCATGGGTCAGAACTAGGCTCCATCCAGACCCCGACAAGCACAGCCTTAAAATGAAATCTCAAGCTGTCTATAGGCTCAGGGGGGTGTCTGTGAACTTGGATAGAAAAAAATGCTTTCATTTTCATTAAGCTCTAACTGAAATTTATCGTTTCCTTCGATGATGAAGGTAGGCACTAAACCACATGGTGATAGTGTATCTTGACTGTCACCAAAAGAAATACAGAAATCGCAGACACTTTTCCATATCAATGTTAGAGCTGCTGCAAGACGTCTTAAAAGATTGTCCTCACTGCTCTGTAGACCCTAGATCTTATTATCTAAGGTGTTAACAAACCAACATATTGGCCGGTTAATGAACCACATGTATTTTTATAAATGTATTTCAATACAGTTGGTTTCCTTTGTAATCCTGTGTATTTTATGTATTTAAAAAATATTAATCTGAGGTGGTCATAGGCTTTACCAGCTTGCCGAAGGGTCCATAGTACATAAAATGGTTAGGATCCCCTGCTTAAGAAAGTTGAGCACCATTGATTAGCACTGAAAAATAAGGTGAATGATGTAAAAATAAATACTTACTGAAATGTGACATTATAATATTCTTCAGGTGTCACTATTTTTGGTCCACCAAAGTAGTCCAGGAGCCAGATATTGGTTATATTCAACTTAGCAAAGAACCAGTTATGGCTAGAAGGCCAGCCTTTCATCTCAGGGTGTCGAATGAACAATGAATGCTTTGCAATGTCCATTTCTGTCTCATTCACCTAAAAGACATTTGTAAAATAAACATTGTCATAGCAGTGACACTTTGTTCTCTTATCTATGAAGAATGTATGATTCTAGGTTAAGCTGGGATGGCTCAGCAGGTTAAGTGCTTGCTTTGCAGCCCCAGAGACCGGGGATCGAATCCTGACCCGGGCCCAGGAGGACCCATATGCTGAACTGGGGTGTGCCCCCAGTTCAGTGCTTGCTGGGGCCTATGCAGGAGGCTCCCGGCCCAGTTCTTGCCCTGTGCAGCCCCATGACCACCTGTAGAGTGAAACTATATGGAAAACTAATGTCAACTATGAAGGTTGCTCTGAGCCCTCCCCTTTCTCACTGTCTCTCTGTCTCTGTCTCTGTCTCTCTCTGTCAAAAAAACAATAAAAATAAATCTTTAAAAAAAAATAGTATTTTTAAAAAAGAATGTATGATTCTAGCATTCTTCAAATCCTAAGGAGTTTATTTAGTTATAGATCCTGATTTTTTAAAAATTTTATTTAAAAAAATGAGATATAATTGACATTTAAGATTGTACCAGTTTTGGTGTACAACATAATGATCTGATATATGTATACCTTGTGAAACAATCGCCACAATAAGCTTAGTTAATATCCATCACCATGTATACTTAAAAAAATGTTTTCTTTTCTTTCTCTCTTTCTTTTTCTTTCTTTCTTTCTTTCTTTCTTTCTTTCTTTCTTTCTTTCTCTTTTTTATTTTCCTCGTGATGAGAACTTTTAAAATCATTATAAATCCTAATCTTAAAGCTAAAGGTATCAAGAGGAAATAAAGGAAGCTTGGAGAAATGCAGAGAACAATGAAGATTTCAAATGGTAAGAATGGACAAGATGACATGGGAAACCATCACGAATACCAATTTTTTTCATTGCTAAATAGTAATGCTGAGATATCAAGATAACTGGCACAAGGTGTTCCTGGTGCTTATGACGTGTAACATTAGCACATTTATCCCATGACAAGCACATGTTAAACATGAGATACACAAACACAAAGGGTAAAAATCTTTAGGGAAAGCTGGGATGGCTCAGTGGGTTAAGCGCTCGCTTTGAGGCCCTGAAGACCAAGGATCGAATCCCAGCTCCGGCCTGTGCAGACCCATATGCTGAACTGGGGTGTGCTTCCTGAATGTGGTGAGGCCTCCAGTTCAGTTCAAAAAAAAAAAAAAAAAAAAAATCTTTAGAAGACACACAATGGAACTCAGGAGCATTGGCTGCCCCTCCCGCTTTCTCCAGCCAGTAGAGGACACTCGACTACAGAGATGCCTCCACACAGAATTTCAAGACCATAAATAACAGTTGTCTGAGATACGGTGACTGACAAGGTCAAAAAGCAAATCTGCTGGCTTGGCCATCAGATCAGTGCTCATGGCACCTGGCCCTGTATCCTTCCCACGGTTTTGTTGAACCTCTTCCCTCTGGTACTCACCCCAAACTCTCTAAAAGCCCATCCCGTCCACAGTAATGGATACGCCCTTTTACCCACTTAGGACACTCTCTGCTCTAAGCCACTGTTACAATATGGAGACAGGAATCCAAGCATGGGAAATACTGAACAGTGTGCAACATGGTCAAAAGAGTAAGATTTGGTTGAGTAGGTAGGAGGTTTATAGCTATTAGATCTCCATGGCTTCAAAAAATAGTTCATTTCCCTCATAAATACCTTACTGAACACCTATATGAAAGCAACTGATTAAAACCTTTAGCTTCTATGAAATTACCTTATCAGAACATATTTTCTAACTCTGCATCTCAATCAGTCATTTTTATTTTATTCTCAAACTACCTCTTCTTTCATTGTTAGTAAGACGATGCCCTTCTAAAACCAGTCTCTCAGACAGAGGGGGAGGAGTGTGAGAGAAGAGAGGACAATAAATACATGGTGAAGAAGTAGACTTGACTTTGGGCGGTGAACACACAATTCAATATACAGATGACAGATTATAGAACTGTACTTGAAACCTATATAATTTTATTAACCAATGTCACCTTATTAAATTTAATACAATTAAAAAATAAAACCAGTCCTTGTTCTTGGAGGGTAACTATTTACCTTGGTCACAGTTCCTGCCAGTATGAGGTGCGCGCAGAGGGGACTTTGAGGATCAAATCCATATTTCCTGCAGAAGTTAGTCTGTGCCAAAGACATGGTCAGCGTGGCATATGGATTCTCCTGGAAAGAGGAAATGAGGAAACTCATGGGAAATACTGTCTCTGGGGAGGTAATACATTTCACAAACTGCATATACACCATCCCCAGAGCTTGACCATTCTTCCATGAAGCAATAAATGGTAAAACACTGCCTTGCACTCTGGAAAATTACTATTAGGATAAAGAATAATCTTGACCCTCTCTCCAAAAAGGAGGGGAGAGGTGTTCATATTAAAAATTAGAATTATTTTAATACTTCTTAAACTCTTCATTTGTCCCACACTCACTAGAGAAATTATAATTACAGTACCACCTAAATACAAGGCTGGTCTGCAGTCTTCACTGACAGATCTAAGGAGTCAGACTCTGCGGAAGCCGGGATGGCTCAGTGGGTTGAGCGCTCACTTTGCAGCACCGGGGACCGGGGATCGAATCCCAACCCCGGCCTGTGCGGAACCATATGCTGACTGCGGTGTGCCCCAGTTCAGTTCTCATCGGGGTGAGACCCTGGCCCAGTTCCTGCCCTGTGCAGTCCAGCGCCCACCTGTGGAATGAAACTATGTGGAAAAGCCAGTGATGTGCAACTATGGAGACTGCTCTGGGCCCTCCCCCTTCTCTCTGTCTCTGTATCTGTATCTCTCTCTCTCTCTCTCTCTCTGTCAAAAACAATAAAAATAAATCTTAAAAATAAATAAATAAATAAATACAGAGTCAGACTCTAACATGAAACTAGCATATAAAAATACCAGTGGCTCAACTAGCTAATTACAGTTTCAGCAAGAAAGTTGCTGAGTCAGGCTTCCTGCTTATCTTATGCTAGCAGAAACTGTCACGGGATTTCAAAACTGGAGAAGTTTCTGCTCTAAAAACAAGAAATTAGATTTAAAAAGCGAGGCAAGCAGAATTCCTCATTCTTCTAATTCCAAAATCAGCTCCACGAAGGGCCAGTTGCCATATTAGCAAAATTCACACGTTACATTTCAACCTATTTAGTGCTTTAAATTCCAAGTGTTTTGTGTGGGGAATTTTGCCATCTCACAGTGACCTGTCAAAACAGTAATCAGAAAGAGATCTCGTTGAAACCATTTAGCCAAGTATTTTCTATCTTTAAATTATTAGGCAAGGTGCTATAGGAAACTCAGAAAGAGTGGGTGGGAGACTCAGATAAAGTCTCTCCCTTCTGTGAGTTTATAATCTGGTTCAAAAGTTAGACATAAACAAAATTTACATAATGCAAAACAAGAATACAGAAGAGGTGAAATGGCAGCACAAAACACGCAGGTGAACAGTACAGCTAAGTGTATTCAAAGTTCAGTGTAAGGAGGTATCGGCATAGTCTGGAGTGACACAGAAGCTACAGGGAGCCCTTTCAAGATATTCAAAGTCAGGATTATTATAATGGGGCTGGACTGCACAAAAAACCCAGAAGGCTTTGGTGGGGGTTGGGGTGGGGGGGTTCAAGTCCAAGCTTAAGAGACAAGATTACATGTGTAGGCTGGCATGTCAGTGCTTCTCAAGAACCAGCTGCCTGGAGAGCCTATTAAAATGCAGATTTCTGGGCCCCCTTCCCAGCCCAGCTATCTGCATTTTAAATAAATACTGCAGGTGGATGGTACCCTGCAGAGGTTGTTAAAGGTTTCTGAACAGAGGGCAATTCTGAGTGGTGCTCTGTTCATGTCAATCTGGTAGGCAGGATGGACAGGAAAAGAGATCAGAAGGAGGAAAAGGAGAAATTATAAAACAACCCTGATGAAATCAGTCAGACTAATTATGATGTGGTCATTCATGCCTTTTTGTTCCATCATGGAGAACCTGAAGCCCTGGGCAGGGTCCTCACACTGCCTTGTCCTAGATTAAACACCTGGGCTGGAGTCCTACCTGACAGCTGTTACTGGGCTGGTCACAGGTGAGTGTTAGTTTCCTCATCCCTACAATGGGGAGGATGAAATACCATCACAAGTTTAAACATATCGCATATACAGTAGCTCTCTATCACCTCTCCCTATTAGAGATATCAGGGAGGGGTTGGGGGGGTGTTCTTTTAATAAAATATATTTTAATAAAATGCCTTGGCATTGCATTTTAAAAAGTTTTCCCAAGGGATGCTGGGATAGCTCAGCAGGTTGAGTGCTTGCCTTGCAACCTTGAGGTCCAGGGATTGAATCCTGGTCCCAGCCTGTGCAAACCCATATGCTGAACTGCAGCGCAATTGGTAGCCGCCACATGGCAGTGAAGGATCTCGCCTCCCACGTGGGAGGCCCCGGGTTCAGTTACCACCCTGCACAGCCCCACATCCACCTGTGTGGAATGAAACCATGTCACAATTAATGATGTACAACTATGGAGACTGCTCTGGGCCCTACCTCCTCCTCCTCCTCTCTCTCTCTCTCTCTCTCATTCTCTCAGCTTCTCTCAAACAATAAAATAAATCTTAAAAAAAAAAAAAAATCTTCCCAGCTGACAGTATTTGCAGCCAAGGTTGGAAAGGCTGATGGAGTAGAATGAGCCTACTTTGAGCAAATGCCTTGAGTGGAGTGGGCTGGGAATGAGAAGAAATGGTGAACACGGGCGGATGCACAGGGGCTAAGGAGGCAGCTGCTTTTGATTTTGCTCAGAAAATTGCAGGCCTCCAGTGTCATTAGATCTTTCAATTTTTCACAAAGTTACAAATTTAGATTTTTAAATGAAATCTGCACTAACTCAAATTTATTAAAAAACAAAACTTGGGAAGCCGGGATGGTTCAGTGGGCTAAGCACTCACTTTGCAGCCCCGGAGACCAAGGATCGAATCCCGGCCCCGGCCCATGCGGACCCATATGCTGAACTGGGGAGTGACCCCAGTTCAGTTCTTACCGGGGTGAGACCCTGGCCCAGTTCCTGCCTTGTGCAGCCCTACCCACCTGTGGAATGAAACTATGTGGGAAAACAAACAATGTGCAACTATGGAGACTGTTCTGGGCCCTCCCCATTCTCTCTGTCTCTGTATCTCTCTCTGTCAAAAACAATAAAAATAAATCTTTAAAAAAACAAAAACAAAACTCTGTGTGGGCCAAAGACATCTGGTCAGTGGGGCATATTCAGTTCATGAACCACCAGGCTGTGATCTGTGTTTTGGAACAGATGGAACTGGGGTGAAATTCCAGTTTGGCCGCTGACTTTGGGAAAGTCATCTTATCTTTACCATAAGGTGACTAGACATCCTGATTTTCCCGCGTCCCGCGGTGTTTTAAAAAAGTCCCAATTTTTGGAACGAATGCACGACAAGCTAGGGAACGGCGGGAGATAGGCCAAATTTTTAATCAAGAACACCCCCCACCCCCCCACCCCCGTCAGTGTCCCGCTTTACCAATGCTAAAATCTGGTCACCTTACTTTACCAACAGCCTTGTACTTTTCCAGTTAACCTCAAATCTGAGATCTTTGTCAAGAAGACGCTCTACCTCATCACGTTCCAGCCCTGGACTCTGTACGGATCTAGCCTCCCAGGCTATGTCTGTGACATGGGCTCTTGAGACAGCCGGGGTCCACCAGAACTGTAAACCTGGCCCTGTCCCCAAAAGGTGGGCATCAGGTGAGGAGATGGCTTTTCCAATCCGTCCTGCCTCCTGTAGGAAGCCAATGTACACAAGAGGCCTAACGACTGCCACAATCGCTGTGCCCCGCCCCTGCTACCAGCCTCTAGGTGCGGAAGGGAAACCTCGCCACGGACACAGAGCGCCTAACTGCCCAGCAATCTCGACCAGCTCCAAAACTTAACAGGAAGAGTCCAGTGAATGACTCGGGAGGGAGACGGCACAGAGTTCGCCCCCGCGCGTGGCCCCGCGGCGGGGCGTGTGTGAAATTCCTGCTACCGGGGCCCCCCGGCCGGAGCGGGGGCGCCGAGGCCGGGCTGCGGGGCAGGGCGCAGGCGACGGGGAGCGGCTGGCCCTCCGGCCGGGGCCCCACGCTCACCTGCAGGTTGCCCACGGACTGCTGCAGGGGGCTCAGGTAGAAGTAGGGCACTCCGCTGCCTGCGCCCGGGGGCCCGTCGCTGAGCGACAGGACGTCGGCGAAGGCCCGGCCGCGCACGGCCTCCTGCGTGGAGATGGTGGCCAGCGCGCCCCAGTCGCAGACGTGCGTCACGAAGCGGGCCACGCGCGCCGCGTCCTCGCGGGGCGGCAGCGGCGGCAGCTGCGCGGACGCGTCCCAGTCCCCGTGGTGCTGGCCGCCCCGGCCCCGCGCCGGCGCCGCCAGCAGCGCCAGCAGCGCCAGCAGCACCAGCAGCGCGCGCGCGGACTCGCGGGCAGGCCCGGCCATGGCGGCGACTCAGGGCACAGTCCCAGCAGCGCGACCTCGGCCCCGAGTTAGCCGGGCGCCCGAGCCCCGCCCACCGCGGCGCAGGCCCCGCCCCCTGCAAGGAGGGCCAATCAGCGTAAGGGAAGGAGCGGCCGGTCTGGCTACCTGCCCGCCGGGGCAGCCGGCCACTCCGTAAAGATTGCGAACCGCGTCTCTACCTACCTACCACCTACCCTACCTACCTACCTACCTACCTACCCACCCTACCTACCTACCACCTACCCTACCTACCTACCTACCTACCTACCCACCCTACCTACCTACCACC